>JAFVLL020039454.1:0-40755 GCA_021397915.2 Tor tambroides | reverse complement strand
TGAAGTAGCACCACACCACGCTACGTTTCCTCTCTGCCATCGTGCCATTCTGTAATGCGGAAGTGTGCGACTTGCGTGTGTTGAGTACGTAAGTTCAAGAAGTTAGCTGAAAGACACATGATCGCTCACATTCTGCCGCAGATTGATTGGTGTAACGTCTTATAAACAAAGCGTCACCGATTATCCTGTACACAGCGCTAAAACATTTAGTTATGCAGAAATTATTAAAATATATTTAAAATATCGATACTTTTTAAAAAATATCGATACCAAATTAAAAGCTTCTGAGTATCGATATATCGATACTCCAGCATCGATGTGCACATCCCTAGTTTTAATGGCTGATACTGCTATCTTCGAGAGCAGGTTGGCTGATATAAAGCTCATAAATATATCACTCAATTTAACTTAAAAATAGTAAATAACACATAACATTGCTCAAATAACATTAACATTTTTTTTATAAAATATTTGCTTAATTTGAAATCATTTGAAAATTAATATCTGGATTTTTTGATTCTTGATTCTGTGCTTTAATCCTAGTTTAGTATTTTTTTTTTTATTTTTTTTGCCACAATAAAGAAATTGTTGAATTAAAAATACTACAAATATACACTTATGTTTAAACATTTAGGAGCTGTATGATTTTTTTTTTTAAATAAGTCTCTCACCAAGGTTGCATTGTAAGAAATGAAAAATACAATAAACATTAATATTGTGAAATATTATTATGATTTAAAATAACTGTTTTCTATTGTAATATATTTTAAAATGTAATTTATTCTTGTGATCAAAACTGAATGTTCAGCATCATTACTCCAGTCTTCAATGTCACATGATCCTTCGGAAATCATTATAATATGCTGATTTGCTGCTCAAGAAACATTTCTTATTATTATCAGTGTTGAAAATACATTTTTATGGTACTATTTTTTTAAAGATTTTTATGGTGCACAGAAAGTTCAAAAGAACTTTTATTTGAAATAGAAATTTCAAATAAATTTAATTTTTTTTTAACATTACAAATGTCATTTTTGATCAGTTTAATGCATCCTTACGTTAAAAGTGTTTTTTTTTTTTTAATATTTTTTGTGAAAATGAATACCATGCAATGCTAATTACTTTTCCACCAGTCATCGTTGTTTTCATCGGCCCATATTTGTTGCTTAACTGTGATACCCGCAATGACAGCACAACAAACAATGCACAGGCCAACGCCGTTGTCTGTGACAAATGTTCCGATTTTGATACTGCGCTCATGAAAAACCTACTCAATGGAAAAACATCCATTGCTAAAGTCTCATGCATGGTTAATCTAAACAGCATATAACTTGCAGTTTGAATAGCACACCTAGACAAGTGTGAATGGTGCCATGTAGACTTGAGGGTGGGCTGTGTAGACTTGGGCCATTAAGCCCACCCAGTAACCACTCAAAACATCCTAGCAAGACTCAGAGCACCTTTCCGACCACAAAGCAGCAACCTAAAAACACCTTAACATCATTGCTGTAAATTCAGTCCATCAGTGACATTAATAAATGCTTCTATTGTTGTTCTATGGAATATATGGGTGCCACTGCACCAAAACAGACCATGAAGTTCATGTATAGTTGAGCAATAGAGAGGGGCTCCTGAGGCTGCCCGGCTCCTTAACAATAGGCAGCTGCCGCTGGGAGTGAGGAAATCCTGTATGGTTGAGAATCGCGCCCCTCCTGCGCACCCCCTCTGCCCCTCCCCGTCTGAGGGGAGCGGGACACCAGGCTGGGGTCAAGGTCAACAGTGCAGAGTTGTTGACAACAAGTAGCAGCAGACAGGTCTGATTCCAGGTCCTCTTGACCACCTCCACCCAACACTGTGCTCATTGTGAGGCTGAGGAAAGTGTTGGATTCATCTGGCCTCCTCACTGACTAGAGGCGTGTGTGGTATCGGTGTATTCTTCAGCGCTGGGTTTATATCAGCCGAGCCCTTTGAAGGCCCCTGGTTCAGTGAAGCTCTCTGATAAATGTAGTGTATTTAAAAAATGGCTTCCTCTTTATACATAGTTGTTTGGGTGGAGTGTAGCGATCTAAAGGAAAATAAACAAAAGTTAAATGATCGTAACCTAGGATCAGAAACAAGTTATTAGAATGTTGCTTTATGATTTTCTATATTTAAAAAGGCGGTTTTACAAAATAAGAAATCAAAGTTGATTCTATGTACTTTAATAAGTGTCCTTGGTCTCATTGTGCACAATTCATTACTCATAAAATCATTTTTATTTTCATTTTAAAATGAATGTTCATTTTATAAATGAATGTTATTTTACGTTAGATTTTTTTGCTTATGTAACCAGAAGCTGTGTTGACAATACAACTACACTAAATGCAACTAAATTTGAACTTTTTTTTTCATGATGCAATTGTGCTGCTGTCTGAATATCGTACGAATCAAATTACTTCAAAAGAGTTTATTAGTTTATTTTTAGATTTTGCATTTCTTTCAAAATTTTAGTTATAAAAAATATGTATTTTTGCCCTACTGACAAAATCAATCATGCATGTTCATTCTTTTCATTATTTGACAAAAAGTTAAAACTGAAAAAATGCTGTTTTCATTGTTTCGTTGTCAATAAAAAATGATTTTTAATTAAAAAAAAAAAAAAAAAAGATTATCTGAGAAAATATAATGCTGAAATAAAGTACAGAAAATTACTGTTTATTTTTTCAGTAAAACATTGAACTGCAAATATTGCAGCCTCTTGTTTTATATATTTGCATAAGCTAAATGAATTGGGGGGTTTTTCCGCATAAGATTGCACATCACTATATTTCTATGATATTTTGGTCCCTAGATGTGGTTATTCAATATGAGTTTTTTTTTTCGCCTGTTTTATTGCCCACCAGGTCTGATTAATGAATGATTTTAAGTATTATTTGTGTATATACAGTACGTGCTAAAGTTTACTTAGGTTAAGGAAGTTGAAACAGCAAGCAGTTCTCAACATTGGATAACTCTTTATTCAAACAAAATCGATACCAACAGATAAAATTCCCATCCTTAAAAGAGACAAGTCCCAGCCCACACTATTTGAGACTTAATATTCAGTTTAATTCCATAAATGTGACTCATTATGGAAGTTAAATGCGTTGTGAAAGCAGCTTCATATTGTCTTTAACTGTGTTTCAATACATAATTGCATCCAAGGATTGGAGAAATATTTTCTTGCAATGTCAATTTAGGACTTTTAGATATAAAAATAAATTAGAAAACAACACATTTTGTCAGTTTTTTCATCTATAACTGCTAAACATGTATCATCACCAGTTGTAAAGAATTTTCTAGTCTCTCATCAGTTCTCTCTTTGTTTTTATTCCCCACAGATTCCCAAGAGCTATCATCATCCTTATGGTCGCAAGAGTTGTTGGATGGATGTTTTTGAATGGAATGAATGTTTATGATGTTGCATAGCCCAATTTTTCCCACACTATTCCAAGGGAGCATATGACTAATAAGCAGCCAACTCTTGTTTTTTCTGGTCTCTAAAGCAACCAAATGAGTTTAAGTTTACTAAAGGCCCAGCAAGTTATACAGCCCTTACAAAACCCCTCAGTGCATATTGTCTTGTATCCATCCTGGTGTGTGTTTGTTGTCTTTCAGAAGTTTGAACCCTTCAGAGGAGACAAAAATCTGCCAGCCAGTTTAGAGCCTTCATCCAGTGAAGCCGAGGAGATGCCAACCACACTGAGGTTTGGGCCATTACCACTCAAACTCTCAGTTGCCTTTCATTTTCTTCCATGTTTCGAATTTCTCCTGTTCCCTTTCCCTTCGGTTTTTGTTTTTGTTCTCAACCGTTCCCTTTCCAAATGGCCCTGAGCTCACATTGATGAAAGTGACCCATTTGGACTGCATAAGAAGGTTAAAGCTCTTTTCTTTCCTCTCGATTCCCTTTCTTCTGCTGTTTAAAGTGTTAATGCAAAGATTCGTGCCATCGAAGCCAAGCTGCAGATGATGGAAGAAAACCCAGATGACTATTCCGGCCCATCTGCGTACATCTACAACAAACCCCCCGATAAGAGAGACAAGAGGTCCCAGCCCTACCACAAGCAGTTCCGCAAATTCAGGAGATGACCTCTCAAGCAACTGGCCAAGTGTCGCTGCACAGAACAGACTGTGAGATGTGAGGAGATAAGCTAAGCTGCTCTTGTCTCTTGGCCAGTGCGAGACTGTAATGTATTATGAGAAGAGAAAGTCCAACACCTCTGATTTGTAGTGCTGTTCTTTTTCTCGGCCAGCGGAGGAGTCTTTTTACTGTGAAAGACAGCTGATGTAAGCAGAATCTAACCACAAAATTCTAGTGAATTTCGTTTTTCCTTTTTTGAACGTTGATGTTACCCAAGTAATTTCAGTTCTTCAGGGTTTAAAGGGATAGTTCAGTCGAAAGATGACAGTTCTGTCATAATTTACTCGCCTTTATGTCGTTCCAAACCAGTAAGAGGATATTTTGATAAATGTTTGTTTTTAGTTCAGGTCAATGAGGTCCAATGTTGTTTGAACCCTAAAATATCTTCTTTTATGCTCCACAGAAGAAACAACAGTTGTACAGGTTTGGAAAAACATGAAGGTACATCAATCATGACAGAAATTTCACTATCCTTTTAAGAGTTTTGCACCTAAATCTCAATTTACATCCCTTTCTTGCTGTCCTTCCAGAATATATCTCACATTGATTTTTATTCACCTGTAAACTGCCCAGTGTGCTGCTTGCGAAAGTGTTGTGTGTTGTGAGTATTATGATCCTAAATCTACATGCTACTCAGACATTACCATTCATTGTTACACTGTAAAGGAAGCACAATATTATGCATTGTTTATTTAACTATTAATATCTTGCCTTCTTAAGTCTAAAGTGAAAAGGGCTTTTATCACATGATCTGGAGAGGGGGCATCACAACAGTGGATGTCATCAACAGTTTAGATCAAGTGTAAATATCCAGGTATTTTGATAGATTTTGCTCCTGTCGTGTCTAAAAATAAATGAAACTGTCCTCCTATGAGGTATCCAAACTGGATTCTTGTGCTTTTATTTAAAATGGACATGTTTGTGTATTGTATATCACAGTAAAGTCTATTGTGCTGTTTTTGCATTGCTTTGAACTCCCTGTAATGACTGATAATAGTGCCTGTAGTGACCATTTTATAGCAACTTTGTTTTAATAGCTTACATTTATTTATTAACTGCGACCGTTTTCAATTACGAACAGGCCTAGTGAGTATAAAGTAGTTAGTCTCTTGCCATAAGGAGAATTTAATTATTTCAATATCATTTGAACCCTAAAATCATCTGTTTTCTTTATTAAAGCCGTTTCGTTTTTAAATTCGAATTAGCGTTTGTCATTAGCGGCCTTTCCTAACAATAGCGAATCTGTCCTCTTGATTTTACTCTGTTATTTTGTGTGTTTATTATACTTTTTATTTGTATTTAATTTACTGGGTTCGTTTTTTTTTCGCACTACTACTTTATCTGATTTTTGTGAGATAAAAATAAATCTGTCACAACGACTAACAAGGCAAGTTTCCGCCTTACACTTAAAAATAAAGGTTCTTCATTTGCATTGATGGTTCTGCGAAGAACCTTTAACATCTATGGAACCTTTCCCTTGCACGAAATGTTCTTTATAGAAGAAAAATGGTCTTCACGCTGGGATAAAATGCTATTTTAAGAACTGTTCACAAAACCAAAAATGTTTCCCTATAGACAGAAATATTTATAAAAAAAATAAAATAAACCTTTTGGAACCTTTAGGCTATGTGTATAGAGGTAAAATAATCTTTCGGTGAATATGGTGGATCTGCAAGGTCAGGCTACTATTGTTCCTATTTTATTCGTATTCATTTCCTAACCCCGAACAACAGTAAGTTCAAATCCAAATGAAAGGGGAGTAATAGTTGGGGTTTATAACTGCTGCTCCCATTGAACCTAAACTCTTTCCTTTATAATCTCTTGCATGCACATGCAACCCTTCATTCTAACAATATACATGAATAATATCCAGACGATCTTTTCCTCGTAATGCAACTGTTGCATAAGAGAAAAGGTCCACGCCGCTCCCTCTACCTGAATATTATCTGATGGAAATGTATTTTTCCGCTGTTTATCCCCGACATAATAATAGCATGATGGTTTCAGGCTTGGTAAAGGATATATTTTTATCTCACATGCTCATTTTAAACCAATTCAAGAAACAGATGACATTGTGAGTTCTTGAGACCGTCATCTGCATAAAAATATGATATAGGCTATAGCCTACATCAATTATATACAGTTTGCCATTTAATACATGAAAGTTATTTTGTTGCAATATAATAGACAAAATACGCACAATAAGTGGAATTTTAACAAATAAAATCAAATATATCATTAAAACGATGTGCGTTTCGACATTTTATTACATTACGCGAATAGATAAATGGCCTCGGTAAGAAAGGTCTTTTTTATTGTTACAAAAACTTGCAATTACCAATCCAACTATTAACGAATAGAACCGAAATATTTGAACATTCCGATATTCAAAAGAGAAAATTGTTCAAATAATATGTTTAAAATGAAGTACAAGTTAATTTTGTTTCATATTTTATGCTCTATAAACTGGAAGATCAAGCATATTTCATATAATTTGTCAAATATTCTTTTAAATCTTTGAAACTGTAGGCTAAAAAAAGCCTATTAAAAATTATTTTGCGATTAATTCTCAGTACACTCGATACCACTAACATCCCTGATAAATATCGACTAAAATCGCTAATTTGACAGACAGTTAAAACCCAAACATCATGCAAGGTTTCAGCATCACAAAATGTCGATACATACTCAGGCCACATCTCTTCCCTCCCCTCTGATCTGTAAACTTTCAGAAGGTAGGCTGTGCTCTGACTGCCTATGAGAAGAGCAGGAGCAAAACCTGCCAGCCCCTCAATTTTCTCCACTTCCTGTACTCAAGCAACTGCATCCCAAAAGAGGGAAAAAAGTAGGAAATATCCTGCAAACGGTTCTAAATAAGGCGTCCCGACGAACCGCTCGCTCTCGGCGCGTCTGCTGCCGCTTTACTGACCTATCACGAACGTCAAGACTCGCTTTAAACGTTTTTGTTAGTTTCCCGATCGTTATTGATTGACTGTATGGAAGGAAACGGCGAACTGGGTTCATATTAGACCGATTTTGACCGCATGGGATAACGAATCTCTAACAGAAAAAGCTTTAAGCAATTTGAAGATATCGAAAGAGAAGGTTAAGCCGTCAAATGTATTGGAAAAATGAGGCTTTGGCCCCTCTATCAGAGGGAAATCAGTTTCTATCCGAAGGAATTCCCTCAAAACAGGTAAGCCTTTTATCGTATCCTGTTCCAGTGTGGATGCTAATGCAGTTGTGTTTGTTTTTATCCATTAAACTGCATAGAAAGAAAAACTTAGTTTCACCAACATGTTGCTCGATGTGAAAGTCCTCTAGGCTATCATCTCCTGCAGCCTGTAACATCTTCACCTTAAAGTGATGTCATGAGAATCAGGATCTATTCTGAATAGTGTGATTTGCGGTCCATCCTCTTCACATGCCAAGTCTGCAGAGGAAAAATTAGATTTTAATTACTGCCATTAAAAATCAAATTTGCAATTCTTTGGGTGGCCCGTTGCTTTCTCTGATTGGCAGTTGAAATTGACACTCTGGGGTCCTCTTATCGCGAGCATTTCAAGCTATTTGTAATTGCAGGTAGTTTATTTTTTTCAGCTCCCTGGATTGCGTGGAAATACGATTATGGGAAGAGGCACGGGTTAAGTGTAGGGAAGAAAAAAAAATCAATCCAAATTGAAATCGCTTCATTAAAACGGGCTTTTTGTCGCGAGGCTCTCAATGCACAGTTAAAAGCGTTTTTATTGTTTTGGACGCATATATAGAGCAGGGACCATGCCTGACATAGAGCTCTGTGGCTTGACTGTGTTGTAGGTGATCTCTCCAGATTCGCACAGCACACCGGGAGCATCACGCTGCGTGGACGGACAACACGGCCGAGCGATGGTGAGTGTGCGCGATGATCGCGTCTCTGCTAGTTCGGAGAGTTTTGCTTTTGCAGAAAAGGCCTTCAGCCGTAACACAACACTCTTTACTGATGTAATGCAATTTTGTGGACTATTGTAAACAGCTTTTATATGATTGCGCTGAGAGCGGATTAAATGTCACTGAATTTCCAAATGTTAGAAAGCATCTTTATTTCTATTTAAGTTGACGCGACTAGCCTATTTCAGGCTTGAGAAGAGTTTCGATTTTTTCATCAGTAACTGAATTCGAAATGTTCGATAAAGTGCAGCAAATCACTGCATGCTGTTAAAGTGTTCGGTTTTATAACCGGTTGATTTTTTTTAAACAGAATTTTCCTGTCAACAAAATAACCTTCTGAGCCTCATACTTTCCAGAGTGTCATATTTATCGCATTTTTTCCTCTTGCAGTCACAGTCTGACGGGGAATCTCACAGGTCTAATATGGAGAAAGACGACACGCGCTCTTCGCCCAGTCCGCCCTCGACTCCGTCCATCTGCTCGCCCACGTCCACCGCCTCCTCCGTGCCGTCCACCGGGAAGAACGTGTGCGCGAGCTGCGGGCTCGAGATCCTGGACAGATATCTGCTCAAGGTACGAGGGCGGGAGTGTGTGTTTGTGTGAGACGAGTGAACTTACTCTGTTATATAATATTAATGTTTGGAGTGGAGCTTAAGACAAAATTACGTAGTTGGAACGATTTAGTTTGCTATATCTGCTTGTTGCTTTTATGATTTTTTTTATTTTTTATATATCGTTTAATATTGTATTAACTCTCATGTTTGGGGTCTGATACACCGCGGCCAATTTAATAGCTCGAAAAATATAGGCTATTTAAAACGATCGACTAAATAATTAACATTTGTCATTTTCCTAATCGTATGAAGAAATGTTACATGAGGATACGTATGTTTTGGGTCTCAGAGCCCTCATGTATAAATAAATATATAAAAAATGCAATTTATTTTGTTTTTATTGTACTTTCTACAGTGTTTATTTTTTTGTTTTATTTTATTTTTTTGCTGGGGCCAAATTGATCAGAAGCAGAAACGGAACTAACCAGTCATATTTCTGCAAAATGCATGCCAACTTTGATGTAACAGATGGGTTCAAGTTTCTGTAATGTTTGCATGTGTTTTGGTTTGGTCAGAGGGGCATATTATAATAATCTGAACGGGGAAAGAGGGTAATTTCGAAATTACTGTTATTTATCGTATAAAAAAGTAAATCTCAGCAGAGCATGATGGATAAAAATGATTACGAATATTTTTAAAAAAAATCTACAGATACAGATGTTGATTTTTCAACGAATAATTGTCTGTATTTTGCTTTCTAAAAATGACTAGCCTTTTTAGTGCAGACGTTGACAGTATCGCTGTGCTCTCGGCCTGCTTGTTTTTCAGGAAGTGCGTGTGTTGAGCGTGAGGATCATTAGAGCGCGATCTCTCTGACTGTAGTGTTTTTCTCTTTTGCGGAAACTAATAAAACAGTGCGTGAGTGTATTACAATGTAGTCAGGATGAACGAACTTAGAGCCTTTTTTACATTTTCCTTTTTCTCAGCTCTTGAGATCTGAGAGTCTTGGAATATAATTACACTTATTATTATTGCTATTATTATTTCGACAGAATGTTTAAATATTTCTAAGATGCACCTTACGTGTGTCGTAAATGTTTCAAAGAAAACATGGTTAAAATTCCAAATCTCAGTAATCAAATGTAACATAACAATAATTATAAATTTCCGGACGGAATATGTTGCAAGTTTGATCAACAGTATTAAAGTATACATTATTTTCGCTTGAAATTAAACAAAATAGGATACGTAATTTGTGCATGCATCTACATGAAACACCTTTGTGCACAGCGCAGTTCAAAAGAAATTGAATGACCAAAATCAAATTTTAAATCACAGCTTTAATTATAAACAAAACATATTATTTGGTAGCCTATCATATTTATAGCAGTCAATTTGAGAGTGTTCATGTGCGGTTCGACTTCATTTTAATTCACGTTGACATTCCATTTTACAATTCTATGCACGACGAATTTTACGAAATGCCTTTTTACAGAGCTTATGCTAATTTAATTATTTTCCATTATTTTTATTATTATATTTTCATCTTGGCTGTTCTGTTTGTTACAGGTTAATAATCTGATCTGGCACGTGAGGTGTCTGGAGTGTTCCGTTTGCAGGACGTCACTACGTCAACACAGCAGCTGCTACATTAAAAATAAGGAAATCTTCTGTAAAATGGATTATTTCAGGTAGGGTAAGTTTTTCACTTTCTGTCCTCAGAAATATCAGGTGTGCATATAAACGAAATACTGCTTAATTATTTACATCTGATTGAAAATGCGTTGCGTGTTAGGGTTTTAATGCTAAAAATACGCTTTCTTAAAAAAGTAGAGATCTAATTCTTACCACAACAAATACATATAATTATGCAATACGCCGTTTGTAATTTAGCTGATTGTCTAATGACAAAGTCTTTGAAAAAAACAACAATTTAATATCAGTAACATCATAAAACGTGATTTTCATGACAATCGATTTATTAGAAGCATTTCCTATTTGTAGCTAATTTATTCATCAGTTAGAAAATCTGGTCTTCTCCTAAGCTCCATTAGAACTGCGTTTCATATTATAATAATAAAACACACAATTTATCTGAGACCAAAATAACAGCTTATTGTAAGTAAATATTTTATAATACTTTAATTGGTGTTTCCGATTCAGTCATATTAAATAATATTTTTGACCAATTTAGATGTTACCACATGAAGCACATTTTTTGCTGTGTGCACTGGATTATGAAAAATTTTCCATTAAATCGATTATAAAAAAAGAAAAAATAATCTTTTACTGTCCACAAAAGGAGATAGAGTCAATAGTAGTAATGAGAGGTCTAAATAGTACTTGATTACTTGATTATTAGCAGAGTTAAATTTGCCAGTATTTCCTTGTATGCCACTGAATAGTGTTAGAAATCAAACACAAGTTACATAATTCAATCTCAGAAGTATCAAGCTCTGGTTAAGATCCAGTAATATGTTGATGGGAAAGCATGGAGTGAGGGAGATCCGACAGGGAAGCTGTGAAATTGCATTGAGGCTAGAAGGGCTGCGATATGGCATGATTGCAGAGCACTCAGCAAGGCCTGTGAATGGCAGTGTGATATTGGCCAGCCTTCCCTGCTTATTGCCCGTCAATGCGAATGACTGGCCCCTTTAAAGTCAATGCTGTGTTGCAGGAGAGGGTTTGTTTTCCACGTTAAGGCCAATAATCTGAAGAGATGCTCCACGAGATGATGCATCAATGCCTTGATCTTCACTGGTTGTGTTGAGTCTAGAGCGTCAGGATCTCTCAGGCTGTTTATCCACAAGAGATTACAAGAGGAAACACTGAAGGAATGCAAAACACTACACAAAATAGATTTTATTGGGGATTATGTTATAGATCTTATTATGGATGGAATATTCTGAAGATGGCGAGTTGTGGTTTAGTACAATAGAAATCTGAAATGAGGAAATGCTTTGAGAAACGCTTATTGACGGCAGTTAAATGAAAAGGACAAGGGTTTTACAAATTCTTCCAAGTAGTTTTATTTTATTACCATTAAATATGCTAACAATATTCACATTTAACTGGCCTTGAAACTTAAAGTGTGATTTTCATGTGATTTGTAGCTTGTAGAAAATTAGTAAATATTCAGATGAATAAAATAAATGCAAATTTCCAGTATCCAAGTTTTCAGATGTTTAAAATAGCTTTATATATATTTATACAATTGTATTTTATTAAAAAAAATTAAACAGCATTTTATTTTTATATATTAATATAAAATACTAATATATGTGTCGTTATTCCTCTGCAGTTCTGTATGTCAAAACAGCAGCCATGGGGGTTAACGTTGGTTTTGGCATAAAAAAATACAGCCTCAGATTGAAGCTTTTTCCCCTAATTATCTGAGTTAATCAGGAAACGTAATCAGATATACGGTTAACGTTTTTTGACATGGAATCACAGGAACATCCCCGGAAGCGAAATGCTGATTGACTCACATTTGCCTTGAAAAAGAGACAGTAATAGCTCCAAGCTTGTGGAGTCGAGTTCAGTGATCTGAAGTAGAATGAGTATGTGTTTTTCTCCAGTGGCATTGGAACATCCCTCTTGTCAAGTCTTCTGCGAATAGAAGTGGGTCTATATAAGCGGATTTCACCTTTTTTAGTCTGAGTCTTGGTACCCATTTATATATATTTCATATAAAGAAGTTGAGATCATAACTGCTAGCAGTTAGCAGAATGCAGCATTTGACATAATTACTTGAAACTAATTTTGTACATTTATCTCCACATTCTTAAAAATAAAGTTCTTTATTGGCATTGATAGTTCCATAAAGAATCCATGGAATCTTTCCAATCCACAAAAGCTTCTTTATAGGTTCTTTATATTTTTAAAATATTCTTCACACTGAGAAAAATGGTTAGGTTCTTTGAGGAACCAAACTTTTTTTTTTTTTTTTTAACTGTTTTTTTTTTTTTAATGTTGCTGCTGCTTCAAAAAAAAAAAATAAATAAATAAATAAAATAAAAATAATAATAATAATTTTGCAACCTTCATTTTTAAGGGTGTATATTTATTTAACTGGACATAATTTTATCCGTAAACTGGTTTTAAGTTTAAATGTCATGCTGCACGGTCAAATTATTCTATGAATCAGTCTGATTAGAAATTGTTTTCTTTGTCCATTGACATAACAAGTAGACTTGTAATTGGTGGACCTGTGGCACAAGCTCATGAACGCGAACAAAATATGTTTGTCTCTGGCAGCTGGATTGTTTCACTGGTGCTCCACAGCACCAATAGTGGATGGCCATTATATTCCTGAAAGGAAAAGGATCTCCATTGATTTCTTGCAAAAAAGGAAAACAAAACATAAGGAGATATGTTTCATTTGTGTTAGTCTCTCATCTGGGCCAGATTGACAGCTGCTCTAATAGAGTGTAATTACAGGAAATCAAAGTAGGTTTTGGGGGGGGGGGTGCAGATCTGGCGGTAAGGGTCAGAGCGGAGACTGTACCTACCCTAAAAAGAAACAGCTACAAAGGCACAAGCATCAGGCCACACAGGAAGTCAGAGGAGGCTGTTAATCAGAGGAACCAAAGGATAAGGACAGGGTGATGGAGTAAGGCGGTAACCTGAGTGGGTTTGTGCGGAGCTGAGATCGCTAGATTTGGAGGAGATGACGTACTGTAATGGCAATATGCGCGTACAGGACTCCTTGTGTTTAAATGCAAACAGAAGTAAACAGAGCTTGTGTAACTCATAACTTGCTGGAGAATGCAGGAAATTATATGAGTGACTGAAATTACGATGACAAAATGAAATGTGTTTTTCTTCTGGTTAACAGAGAAAAAATGGCTTCAATATGGATATGTTTGAGAATAAAAAAAATAAAGAGAATTTTTTTTTTTTTTTTTTTTCTGTGGATGGGTGCTAAGGTGTTGTCCGAAACTGCATACTGTCTAGTAGGTACTACATTTGGTTTGATAAAAAAATGTTTCATATGGAATAAATTAATCAAATTTGGACGTACTACATCTGATGTGTTGTTACTGTCATATGACCTATGATGTCAGTTGCGCAATCGCTTCACTGCCATCCACAAATCCTGTCCCATGGCCTCATGGGATAGTAAAGAGTCCATCAAATGCGCACTCCAGAAATTTGGCAGAAGTACTAGTTCATCCAGTTACTTTTTGCCAGTTTTTTGAATACTATAAATCTGGATGTACTTTACTGTTTTTTGCATACTATATAGTATGGAAGTAGGAATTTTCAAATGTTTTAAAGGAAACTGTCTGAATTTCTGTTGAAGACAGAAGAAGATATTTTGAAGAATGTTGATAACCAATCTGTTGCAGGTTGCCGTTGACTTTCATAGTATGAAAAAATACTGTGGAAGTCAGTGGGTACCAGAGACTGTTTGATCAGACACATCATTCAGAATATCTTCTTTTGTGTTCAACAGAAGAAAGAAATTCATACAGATTTGGATCAATCACAATGTAGTTTGCAAATAAATGCAAAAAAGCGAACAAATTGCGTACTATAAATTTGGACATACTATTTTTTTCACATTCTGTATAGTATGGAAGTAGGCATTTTCAAATGCGATAAAGGGACCTACTTGAATTTAATTTCCTATTGAACACAAAAGAAGATCTTTTGAAGAATGTTGATAACCAAACAGTTGCTGGTAGCCATTGACTTTCATAGTATGAAAAAAATACCGTGTAAGTCAATGGGTACCAGCAACTGTTTGGTTAGACACATTCTTCAAAATATCTTCTTTTGTGTTCAAGAAAAGAAAGAACCTCATACAGGTTTGGAATAACAAGAAGGTGAATAAATGATGAAAAAATTGTATTTTGATTGGTAAACTAGATATGGCTCTATTATTCTCTCTAGATACGGCTGACATGTCTACCTTTTTTCTCAGACAATTTATCGTCCAGGTTTCACTGATGCAGTTGCTGAGGAATGGAAAAGCACACCTCAGAAAGTTGTAAGATTTGTGGTATTATTGCATGAGCAATGGAATGGGACGAGTTACATACTCGCGGTTCGGGATTTTGAAAACCACCATGAGCAATAGTAAAAGTGATGCTCGCCGTAGCAAACACCGCTAATATGTCTTAGCAGTCTCTGAGAGGGAAATTTCCCCCAGATTATAATACTCCGTGAGTATATCAAATTTAATCTAGCGAATTTGTACTTCCACAAGCTTCTCTCTTCCAGCCAAAGGTGAATTTCTCTGGTGCTGAGGGAAACGCTTTGCGGCTGCAGGAATTTTCCCCGGCGAGTTATGATCTGCAGGACAGAAATAAATCCAGAATAAGCACAACAACGCACAATCAGACGTGCGGCAGATCTGAACAAAAACAAAACCCCCTTAAGATCTTTATGGCTTTTCTGAAAGGCTTTGTGGTAAATGAACTGCCATGACAGATTACGGCTCTGTTCCACAATGTTCCTCCTCTAAACACACGTCTGAAATGCATCATTACTCAAACGTTGTATTCTTTGTCTGGAACGATGCTGTCAGAATATGGTGCACAGTGTACACAGAAAGCCCTTTGAATGCTTTTTGCAGGCATTAATACGTGAGGCGTGTTTTATGTGTCGATACTTTGCACATAAGTGGACTGTAAATATTTTTGAAGGTTTTTGATTCAGGTTTGTTTTCGCTTCTTGGCTCATCCTGCTCAAGTGCTGATTGGCAGAGACAAATGATCATACATACACACAAGTGCCGGTCCAAGTTTCCTGGTTTGTTGAGCCCCGTGGGGCTCCCTGGTGGGCTATGATGTCATTTCCTGTGGATGAACGCCCCGAGGGCCCCGCTGTGGGACTTTCGGGGCTGGTGTCATCATTCTTCAGTAGCGTATAGGGGGAAACATGGCTATCTCGATATCCCGTGTTTCTTTGCAGTCGGAGGTTGTGTGTGACACTTTGTTTACACAAGGGCTCCCAATGACAGAGGTGTAGTGGTGGAGGGGGGCTCAGATTCAGGCTAAAAAAGGGCCGTGCCTGGCCATCTGCAGAGCATTAGTCTCTTCTAGTCCTCTCAACACTGGAACCCTCTTTGGTCACCCAAATGTGATGTCTGGGTCAAAAAAACAAAACAAAACAAAAAAACGGCACGGTCAGCCCCGTCCAGTCAAAATAACACTTCATTTTAGCGGTACTCGCTGTTGGTTTGTATCGCCGCAGTGTTGTTTATTGAGTCCTGTTGATTGCAGGATAACAGAAGAGGTGCTATAAGCATACGGCTGCTGAAAATGCAGGGCTGAGTTAAATATGGAATATGTATGTAGTTTACAAATCATAGTTAGCTAAGAATGTGATGATTAACATGTAACGTCAGCAGTAACATCAATAACACGCAGCATCTTAACTCTGCATCAACTTTGCTGTGTATTATATAATTAGTTTTAATTAAACAGATGAAAAACAGAATCACATCATGACTAATGGTGAATGGCAGATATTCTAGCAAAGTCAGTGAATAAATTGTAGAATAAATAAATAAATGATCAGATAGATAGATAGATAATCTTGCATTTTTTTTAAATGTAGTTCATTAAACAAAACTAAACCTAAAAAAAGGAATGACCCAGAGTTTTAAGTATGTAAAGTAAGCAGTTTCAGCGAGATATATATGTGTATGTATGTGTATATATATATATATATATATACATACATACATGTATGTATGTATGTGTGTATGTGTGTATGTGGGTCAAAAACGTTAAGATGTCCGCATCAAAAGAAATCTACAAAAGTGATTTTATGTCCATACAAAGCACATTAAATGTAAGTAAAGTGTCTAATTTTAAGGTTTCAAATAAGTTTTTGTAGAATAAAATGTCAAAATTTTATTGAAATAATGTTACATTGTCATTCAGTGTAACACAATATTTATATAAAAATTCAAACAACATGCTTATTCTGACTTGTACATATTAAAATATATAAGAGAATAACACATTGTGTTTTAAATGAGTAAAAAAATTCTTACTGACAAATGCGCAAAACCTAGGATAGTGGCAAATTTTAAAAATGTAAAATTACAACTAATTAGTATTTGGGGTGAAAGTAATTAGTCTTTTAATATGTCATAAATAGATTTTTGTTGTAAATATGCCTGACAAGACTGATACACTGAATAACATTTTAGTGGGTATCTTCTGTAAATCAGGGAAAAATGTATGATATTTATTTTTTACTCAGAAAAACAAAAACAAAATTGCGATTAAATTAAACAGAAAACTTATTAATTTTTTGGAGGAAAAACAACAACAATTTAAAGCAGTATTACACTTATTGTTTTTATGCTTAAACCCTTTTTCGTCTTTGACCCATATATGTATGTATTGCTGAAAATGTTTGATTAATACTAACCTGTAAATCCAGCTGAAAAACATGATATATATATATATATATATATATATATATATATATATATATTATAAACTAATTATACACATTTTTCACTTCATATATTGTATGTAAAATATATTATCATATATATTAAACAAAGTATTATTTATATATATATATATATATATATATATACCCATAAACTAATTATTTCAATATGTATTTTTCAATTATTTAAAAATATATAGTTTATAGTTTAATATTATATTTATAACATATTAAACAATGTAATATATCTAATAAAAATTATATATATTTAATTTTTAAACTACAGTGTTTAATATTATGTCATATATATTAAAAAAGGTAATATATCAACTCCTTGCCTTTATTAATTTACATATGCGTATACATCATATCTGAAGTCCTTTACATAAAAGAAAAAGTGGAGGTGGTTTAAATATAGACAATCTTACATGCATTACGCACTTTGTTGGATAAAATCGTGAGTTTATGGATCCTATCAGCAGAGTTTATCAGCAGACATTTCCTGTTGACCTGCAGCTCAGAGAATTACTAGTGGTTTGTTTGTGCTGAGAGTTTTACAGCCGTGTCTGACACATTTAGCGGTTATCTTTTGGACACGGTTCAGCCTATCTGTATTCTGTCTTCTGCCAGCGAGAGCTTTCTGTGGAGAAACAAAATAGGCCTACCTGTTTCGCTCTTAAACTGAATTTAGAACAAGAAGCAAAATGAACAAATGCTTATATCATTATACTAGCTTAAGGGTTCTGATACTAAGCACATGTGTAATATGTTTTATTGTTTATGGGATACGTATTGATGCCCAAGCCCTTCTCTGTCTCACAGTAGGTTTGGTACAAAGTGTGCCCGCTGTGGCCGGCAGATCTACGCCAGCGACTGGGTACGGCGAGCCAGAGGCAATGCCTACCATCTGGCCTGCTTCGCCTGCTTCTCCTGCAAGCGGCAGCTGTCCACAGGCGAGGAGTTCGGGCTGGTGGAGGAGAAAGTACTTTGTCGGATCCATTACGACACAATGGTGGAGAACCTGAAACGGGCCGCTGAGAGTGGTAAGTGCTTCAAATGCATTTCGCTTTAAGTCTCATTGATCTGAAAAGAGTTTTTAACCACTTTTCCTGGGTTTTTACGCAGGAAGCGGACTCACTCTGGAGGGGGCGGTGCCGTCAGAACAAGACAGTCAACCAAAACCGGCTAAAAGAGCAAGAACATCCTTCACTGCAGAACAGCTGCAAGTAAGACGATCAAACACAATGAGGAAGCAACGCCCTCTTTGTGAATTTGACTTTGTCCGGTATACATTCATATTTCAGATCCATTTAATGATTTAAACACAGCATTTCACCTTTTACTTGGCACTATCAGCAAGCGACCAATACTTTAATATTAACCCTATAAACTCCTACTGTATCATATTTAAAATGCAAATTTCAAAGGTCTCTAAATGATCAGCATGATCAAAACTTGTTCACAATCTACGACATGCTTTCTGTCATCGATATAATTGATTGTTTATATTTTTTTAGCAAGTAAAAGGCCTTTTAGTATAGCTAATTGTAAAAATGCTCACCTCCAAGTTGTGGTTCATGGTCTTTTCATGTGAAATCTTTACTGGTTTTATAAAGTAAACGTCAGAATCATTTATATTGTTAGTATTTCAAGATGAACACTTACTGGAATGAAGCAGCTTAAGTGTACTTGATTATCCATACATCAGTTTTTTTTAGAAAAATCATGTCAAAATGTGAGTGTCAGTTATGATGCATCAGGCTTTTGAGGAATGTTTATTTGTTCATCTCTCAGTCATCATTGTATTGCATTGCATGACATGTTAAATATTTAATATATTTAAATTCTTTACAACTATGCATTTCCCCCTAGTAAATGAAATAATGTTAATATGACACTTGTTGCATGCGCAGGTAATGCAGGCACAGTTTGCACAGGACAACAACCCTGACGCTCAGACCCTGCAGAAGTTGGCAGACATGACAGGACTGAGTAGACGAGTCATACAGGTGATGAAAATCTCTTAATGTTTCCTTAGTGCTTTCATTCCGTTCAAATGCAGTAAAAAGAGACAGCTCGTCTTAACAGTTGGCTGTATTTTTCATAGGTTTGGTTTCAAAACTGCAGAGCGAGACATAAAAAGCACACTCCACAGCACAGCGGTCCACCTCAAGCTCACCCACAGGCCCGTATGCCCCCCTCGCTGCCCGACGAGCTGCATTACTCCCCTTTCGGCAGTCCTGAGAGAGCACGCATGGTGGCCCTGCACGGGTACATCGAAAGTGAGTGTTTCCTCAAGAGCTGCTCTCATTAAAGCCAAAGGGAAAGCAAAACTGTAATTCAATGCCAGTTTTCATTCAAATTGTTATTGCTAATAATATATTAACAGGAATAATGATATCTAAAATATTAACTTTAATATATATTGCTGTTCTGAATAATTCGATTTTTTTATGGTTTTGAAAGAAGTCTCTTCTGCTCACCAAGGCTGCATTTATTTGATCAAAAACACAGTAAAACAGTAATATTGTGAAATCATTTTACAATTTAAAATAACTGTTTTCTATTTTAGTATATTGTAAAATGTCATTTATTCATGTGATGTAAAGCTGAATTTTCAGCATCATTACTCCAGTCTTCAGTGTCACATGATCCTTCAGAAATCATTCTAATATGCTGATTTGATGCTCAAGAAATGTTTTTTTTTAGCAATGTTGAATCAATGTTTTCGTGGAAACCGTGATACACTACCGTTTAAGAATTAGTATTGACTTTTATTCAGCAAGGATGCGTTAAATTGATCAAAAGTGACAGTAAAGCCATTTATAATGTTACAAAAGATTTCGATTTCAAATAAATGCTGTTCTTTTTGAACTTTCGATTCATCAGAGAATCTTGAAAAAATAAAATCATGGTTTCCACAGAAATATTAAGCTGCACAACTGTTGTCAACATTGTTAATAACCAAAAATGTTTCTTGAGCAGCAAATCAGCATATTAGAATGATTTCTGAAGAATCATGTGACACTGAAGACTGGAGTAATGATGCTGAAAATTCAACTTAAATAAAAAAATAGGAAACAGTTATTTTAAATTGTAATAATATTTCATAATCTTACTGTTTTCACTGTATCTTTGTTCAAATAAATGCAATTCATTTAAAATCATTTAAAAATCTTAATTATTCCAAATGATTCCTTAGTGCATAAAGTAGAGTAGTATTGACCAAACTGGTGGCATTTTTACTTATGTTCTCTGATCTAAAATATACGTTGAGATGAATTAATACAGCTAGAGATTAATAATACGTTTGTTTTGGTTTCGCAGGTCATCCGTTCTCGGTGCTCACTACACAGAGCCTCCCTCATCAGGCCATGACGTTGCCGCAGCTCCCTCTCAGCCGCTAACGCCCCCGCCTCGCACTGACCCCTGACCCTTCACCCTGACCTCCTGCTCCGAACCTCCGTCCCCCAGCGCCGACCCCAGAGGTCGGATCTGGCTGAAGGAGAGGGTCACGGTCCCTCTTGCTCTTGACCTCTGAACTCGCAAAGAGAGAGACTGTTTCCTCTCTGGTTTCATTGGACAGGATTTTACTCACCTGCATCTAGTCACTCTGGGTTAAGGAAAACCGCATACGCGAGCTGTGAATTTCGGACTTTGTTACCAAGACCAGGATCTGGACTTTTGGACAAAACAAAACAAAACGACTCGAGCACACACTGTAAAAGACTAGCGCTTTTGGTTCGTCCTCTCTTCTGACTCTTGTTCAGCGTTTGGAGACTCTGAATGCAATCAAAAGGAATGTAAAGTTACCAGCATCAGTGTTAAACATTTAGATTGAAAAAGGCAAAAGCACAAGAGATGTGGATGGGAAATAAATGGCATAGGACCAGGTGGTAAGACAAATTTTATCTTTTTTTCCTTGCCGAAACACGCCACGATTGAACATGGAATCCAGTGAAACAAATTTATGCCACAGTTCAGTTCACTTTTTCTTGCTTTCTTGTTCTTACACATGTATGCAAAGCATATGCGTTTTCTTGGGCATAAAAAGCCAGCAGTCTTGATTTGTCCATAAGTCCTACTTAAAGGACTTAAAGTCCATCATTTAACTGCAAATTGTTTCTGCAATTATTTGCCGACATCTTGTTTTGAAAGCAGATAGTTTTAGAAAAGTGAAATGGTTTCCTTTTAGATCCAGGTAAAATGTTAAATAATTTCTACAGTTTAAAAAGATGTCTAAATCTTTGATATCTTCCCTAATTTTATTCTTTTCCAAAATGAATTTCAAGAACTCGTTTACCTGCAATCATAGACTACAAATGATGTTGATCTTAGTGTGAGATTATTTCAAATCAAAAACAGTGCTCTGAACATTTTCTACATAAATTGTAAAGAAAATATTAAGGATCAAGAAGGGATTATCAATGACAAACAACAGTATTTTATGCGGAAGATAGAAAGGAAGAGGAAGACTGAGACTAAAAAGAGCACTTGAGTAAAATGTAAAGACAATGTACATGTAATGTATTTTTATTTAAGCAGTGTCCTGACTTTATGTGGGAGACGAATGTGTCTGTGTGTTTCATTGTTTTCTTCATACATGTGTGCCGTATATGCCTCAGCTGTGACGAGGGAGCGGGAGTGTTGTATACTTGCTGCAGACACATTGTATACTAACAGATAGGAGCTGTGTACAGGTCTGAACCCGGGGGAAAAGTCAGAAATTGTAACTTAAATTTGAGAAATACATTCTTGTGTTCTGAATGGGGGACAAGGCCTCTACATTCTTGTATTTATTATGACAGGTAGCCTGTAAGCACTTTTCCCCACTTCCACATGTCTGTTTTGTAAAAAATCTAATAAAATAATTAACTATTTCTTTGGCTGTGCATCATTAATTAACTATTTCTTTGGCTGTGCATTTTTTAAAAATAAATAAATGAATTTGTTAAAAAGACTTTAAAAATGATTTTTTAATTTTTTCCCGAGCTTCAAAAAGCCCATAAAGAATTTATCTATTATTATTTATTGAATACTATATATATATATATATATATATATATATATAATTATTATTATAAGTTACATGTCAACTATTTGTCAAACACTTCATTAAATTAAATGAATTGAAATAAAATTCACAACTAGAATCAGAACATCTGTTGTATTAAAAAAATATAAATATTACATTTTCTTGGTCTTTTTTTTTTTTTTTTTACATGTGCTAGCTTGGATGTTATTTCTTAAAGTATAAATATTTCATTCAGTACCATTGTATATTTTTTTGAAAGGAACACTCTTTTATGGCTGACTGCTACAGGTTATGAAGACAGGATAGAATATTAACAGATCATTTGAAAAGAATATCTAGATGTTTTTTTTTTTTTTGTCACTTTCAGTGGTATTTTTACCATGAGCTCTGGTTAATTTCTGTCTCTGGTGTAAATGCATGGGCCGGTGTTGGGTCTGTGTGCACAAGTGAAGCAGGAAGCAATCACAGGCTGATGGAGGAGCTGGCAGACCCTTCACGGGTCAGTGTGTGCAGTAATGACTCCATCACTGATTCCATCGCCATCATATAGAGGAATTCCCTGTCAGTCTACATCACAGGAATGATCTCGTATCCCGTGTTCTGTTTCAAAAGACCCACTGAGACATAATCTTTCACTACAGCCTATCCTCTCTTCACTCAAGCACACACACTTTCTTAAATGCAGAAGATTTTGCATCTTTTTTTTCGAGCTGAACAAGAATCTGACTCATTCACGTCAACAGAACACTGTATTCAGCTGTTGAATGTTTTCAGTGTACTAGTCATTTACTTGGGCAGAATACAGCAATGATGTAACAATTCTTTGTTTGTACCCAAAACCCACTATTATCTATTCAAACAAATAAACTGTCTGTAATGACTTTTAAAACCTAAACTCTTATTTTATTATTTTGTGGTTTGTTGTGTAGCTGTTCGGTTGAGATATTTTTCTAGTTGGACTCTTTCACTTCTCATAATAATAATGAAATAGAAAATAAAGCACACATAGTAAATATGGTAATTAGTAGTAGTGATAATCAGTCATTTTAATATATATTTTAATCTGAAAATATTTTATTTTTTAACTCTCAGTTCAGTTTTGGAAAAGAAAACAGGACTGACGAAACACAAAGCTGCATCAATGTGTCATTCAGATAAACAATGGGCTGCCTGTGTGTGAGTATTCTCACTTCTCTAGTGTGTTGGACAGAAGCCAATGAACTCATCCCAGCTCTTCCTGCAGGTCCGCACAATCCACTCGTGTTCTTGGTCGTCTACAAGGGCAGAAAATACATATTTCACTCATTTTAATAAGAAAAAACGCTTTCTAGATTTATAATAAAGGCGCGAAGTCTGCACGCGTAGAGCACACTTAAATGAGATTCGTGCTATTTTTTCCTTTCTGATTGTTTGGTCAAAAATCGAGCTCCGAAAAGGCATGTGTCAAACTCATTCATATGCGGTTAAAGGCAATTTACATTTTTTACGTGCGGGATTAAGACAACAATTATGAAAATTCGCTCTCAGCAGCCTACTTCACGCGACAATCAATCACTCCCTTTTTTCCTTCTCCTTCCCAGAGATGATTCCGCAACCAAAAACAGTGGATAATATACTGCTTTTTTAAATGGTTAAAACTGAAAGGAGTTGCTAATTGCGGAGCGCGAGGTAGTGCTGCTGCTGGTGCTGAATGTGAGCGGCGCAGCTGCACACACTTGAGCGCTCACCCCCATGAACGTGGCGAACTGGGCCCATTGTTGAGTACAGGTCTTAAGCTCTCCTCTGATTGTCGGTAATTGCACGCGATGGCCCTAAACGGCCTCTCCACGCGCCTCCCGCCACTTCTACCTGGCTCCCGCGCGCGGCAATTGAGACTTTTCCAGCACGCGACTGGTCCATTCTGCGACAGCTGCATGCTAACGTCTCACTTCATTCAGTCGCTCCCACCTCAGGCTCTCCACATGGAGGTCACACTCGAGAGGAACATTTCATCACTATTTTAAACCAATTAATATTTCCGTGGACGCTTCAACCAATGGCTGATGGACAAGGTCGGTCTACAATTACGTCTCGGTAAACGGGTTTTGGTAAATGGACCGAGTTCGCACGGTTATATTTGCACGAAATTAGCACCTCAGTACTTATTGTTTGCCTGGCATTCACGCACTTGCTAAATTCATAGGCTAATACAATCCTATTTCAGAGCACAAGTGTCACTCACATCAAATCTCCTGCAAATAAATCATCCTCCGTGTCAGTTGTGGAGGGCTGAAAGGGTCTGTAAATAATACTTTTGACATGCGATTTACATTTCAGACTGCGTAACAGGTTTGTATGTCCATTGTCAATAAATGCTGCTTACAAAAGCAAAGTTCTTAAATGTAATATATCATATCTAGCATGGCAGTGTAAATAGCTGCTGCCTTATTGGAAAACTTATTGGAAACAAGCACCACAATATAGACCTAAATATTTTTCCTGCTGGAAAATTTGTTATTTGTTAATAGACCACAAGCCGCTCTATCAATCCAAAAGTTCTGTCTTCTTTACATCTTTGGGCCAATTCACAATTTCATAAACAGTAGTTATGGTCCCTTTGTTTGGACAGGGTTCCCACGGTTATGGAAAAATACCAGGGAATGTTAAAATTATGTTTCAGTCATATACGTTTTTGTTCAATAAAATATTTTGAGTGCAATTTCTATAAAACGATTTTTTGAATCCTTGTCCAGTAACCACAAATGACTGGAATAGTCATACATAAGTCATTTACAATTGCACATTCATTGTGGGAATGCTGTTTAAAGAACTGTCTTAGCCCTCATACTTCCTCAAACTGTGCTGAAATTCATCTACTTGAATTTCCGTAACCCATATAACCATCTATTTGTTTTCATTACTAATGTTTAGTTTCTTTTTCTTGGCTTCTTTAAATTCTGATTTTCCCCTTATCGATTTATTCTTTTTTTTCTCGTCTTTTGTCTGTATCTTTTTTATTTATGTGGTAGTATTTTTTTTAATTATTATTATTCATGAGAAAGTACACCATACAATCCCTTTTTGGGACTTTTCCAATTTTTTTTTTCTCAAATTTATTGCAGTGCCTGTAAACACAAATTATTTCTTTGTTTCTAGTAATAATCTGTTTTATCCATGCTGTAGTTGAGCCTCCTTTCCTCATGCTCATGTTGAGCCCTCACTCAGGTGGCCTAACAAATATGATACACAGTCTTCCACGATCAAAGCCCAGGAGTCAGAAGGGAAGCGGTAATTGTACCTTGTTAGTAGGTGTTTATCTTAATCCTTAAAATACAATCAAAAGGAAAAGTGTTTCCTTCCAGAGCTGCACTTTTTTTTATTAATGGCTTTAGGATCTCTGATCATCTGAGATTATTCAAAGGCTCAAGGAGCTGAGTGTGTGTATTCTCACCAGCTGGATGATCATCTCCTGACAAGGTTTGATATTACCTTAAAACAGTGACTTGTGGCTCAGGCCTGGGCTGTTTTCATTGGCGGTGGGATTTTAGAACATGAACCTTTAGCAATTATCACAGAATCAGGAAACCACTGCAAACCATATGGCAGTAGAGCTTCTGGCTCAAGTGAAGTTATGTGTTACCAAGGAACAGGCGCTAAAACAAGACAAAATAGTATTGTTTAAAAAACATAATCACTGTCAAATCCCCAAATATTTAATAGGATAGAGTAATCTTAATGCTAAGCCAAGCAATACTGTTTCTATTTTTTCTCTTTTACTTTTATCTCTTTTACTCTTTTATTTAGCCGAGATACAACTATTTGAAAATCTGGAATCTGAGGGTGCAAAGGACTCCTAATGCATATTACTAATCAAAAATTATGTTTTGATATATTTACGGTAGGAAATTTACAAAATATCTTTATGGAACATTATCTTTATGATTTTTGGAATAAAAGAAAAATCGATTATTTTGACCCATACAATGTATTTTTGGCTATTGCTACAAATATACCTGTGCTACTTAAGACTGGTTTTGTGGTCCAGGGTCACACATGATAACTAGATTTACAGTGTTTTCCTGGCAGACAATACAACAGCTAAAACTCTCATAGACTTACACTGAATAAGGGATCTGAATTATATCTAGAGACCAAAATATTACAGAAATTTGGGGTGGACTCCTTGTACTCGGGCCAGTAAGTAACCACCTAGCAACGACATACAGTAGCAATGCACTAAAAACCACCCAAACACTTTAACAACAACAAACAACATCCACAGTGGAGTTCTGCATGGGCAGTCACCACTCAGAAAACGATAAAAGTCACTTTATGTATGAAAATAAAATGTGGATAGTACTAAATATGCTCCATACATTAGTATGTCTTGACAGGTCAATCAAATTTAATTACTGTAAATGGAGTGTATCAACCTCCTTTGCTCATTTACACACAGTGTTATTAAAGCCGGTTGTAAACAGGATTTCCAGCCCTATCATAAACTAAATGCCTGCCTCCTACTGCTGGCTTGGCTCCAGGTAGTTTGCTACAACCGAGGCACCCTATGTACTCCCTAAAGCCTATAATCCTGCTACCTCTGCTGGGCAAGGCTCATTACAAATGTTCCATAATGACAGGGGCTTTATTGACGCCCCCACTCACATTTCAAAGCCTTTCTAATCAGGAAGGAACCAGTGGAATCATCCCGTGTTCTTATAGCAGGCAAACCTTATACTTCCCTCCTTTCCAGGAATCTTACAGAGGAAACTGGTGTAATGACAAATAGGTGTGTCATTATGGAATGATTTGGGTAATGCATTTTTTAAATATGTTTTTAGAAAAGAAAAGTGCCTGTCCAGATGCCACTGTGATGCAAGGGTATTCTGGGTGGTTACAAGTTGGTTACTTACTGGTCCAAGTCAAAAGAGCCCACCTCCCAAAAGAGCCTAAGTCTTTACAGTGTTCTGATCCCTAGCTATGACTTGGGTCCCTCATTTAATGCAAGTCACCAGATAAAAACTGTACATCGATAACTGATTTTAAAATACGACTTAATAAACAACTTAAGGTCACACACTACCAGACTTTCAAGTCATTCCGAACACAACAAACTCGTGCAGAAACATGCGTCTCATTAATAAGAGATGCATGACTGATAAAAACAACCATGGATGTAAAGGAGCTGACTGCAGTAATTGTTGTAGCGACTGTATTCTGAGTAGCAAAAAATGATCCAAACGCATTTGGACGCCGCCTTGGGTGGGTAGATGCCAGTATGGCTTGTCCAGATTGCAGCTAGAGCTGGAGGTAAGTGGCGTTAAAAAGGAGTCATACACTACATTATGTGTTCTGAAAGAAACTCAAAATATCAAATACATCTGATATCCTCCAAGTGGATGGGATCAAAGTCTAAAGTAAAAAAATTCAGTGAGTGTCCATCATACACTACGAGAACTTTGTGACATTTCCAACTGCCCAACTCCCAACTCTAGCTGCAATCTGGACAGTCCATACTGGCATCTACCCACCCAAGGCTGCATCCAAATGCGTTTGGATCTTTTTTTTTTTGCTACTCAGAACAGAGTCAGACTGGCTCTGACATTCGGCTACTAGAGGCGACTCATTCAGACTGTAAATGGGGGCAAAACTCATTTGGCGTATTCCAGCTCACCTCTCCTCAATAAGCTGCAAGATCTGAGGTATCATTCATCTCCGCAACACAAACAGTTACAAGCCAATGTTGAATACTTGGGGTTAGAGGTTTATAACAGACAATGGTGAAAGAGCAAATACCACTAACTATGTATTTACTGTTATTTTGGTCATTTAAATGTTTTTTTGGTCATATAATTTTCCCTTTTTTGAAAAGAAAAGCCATATGGCTTTAAACTTGATCGGAGTATGCAGTTACTGTGTTTTGGTCTTCTTGGATTGAAGACAAAGAGGAGGAGAATATGGTTGACTGGGGCAGAACAGGACATACAGAGGAGACTCAGTCTGCCTCGTGCCCTTCTCAAGGGGCAGTCCTACATGATACGCCAGCAACCGCTGCTTGTAATAACCCACCCTCCCTGACTTCAAATGACCAGTGTGTTGAGATTCTTCAGGGCTTCCTCCCATCTGCTTTTCTTGTGCTCTCCAACCAGCTTCAGAGTTGGCCTGCAGCCTGGGCATTTCCGCAGACCTTCCTGTCCAGCCTGGGTTGCTGCTGCCTAGGATTGCCACCCCCATCATGCCTACCTCCTGGATCCGACTGTTTCTCTGCCCCACAGCTGTAGTTGGACTTGTCCCTCTTTCCTCTCCTCCCAAAAACATCCTCTCACAGGGAACGTGGTTCCTCTTCGTTTGCCTCTTCAGCGTCTGCGCCCTCTGTGATCCTCCATCCTGAAGGGAAGCTACTGGCAATAAATTCTGTCTTCACACCCATTTTGACAAATGAACCATCACCTCCAGGTGATAAAAATAAATCCATAGGATGCACAATATTCCATATTGTAATACACTCCAGTGTAGGAGTTGCCGTTGATTTGAAGGCCAGATGTATGTTTGAATGGGAATTCCGCTATGAAATCTATGTGAAGAATTCCTGCTCCATAGGACTTAGTCAGGGTAGACATCATGCTTAATTGCCATTGGTCGGACAAACAGATAGCCAGCAAAAACTCGGAGCAGGACCAGGGATTTAAAGTGATAGTTCACCCAAAAATGAAAATTCAGTCATTTACATTTTTGGTGTTCCACAGAACAAAGAAACTCATGCAGGTTTGGAACAACATGAGGGCAAATAACTAATAATAGAATTTTCATTTTTAAGGAAACTACCTGTTAAAGGTCGAGCCAATGTTGTTATGCTGAGCAGTCATAACTGGTAACTACGGTTTGCGTGGTATGTCCACTTTATTGTAAGTGGCTTCAGTTTGAAAGCTTCTACTTAGAACATGAATGTAAATGCAAATGAAGTCTGTGATGTGACTCTTGTGGAAGCGGGTGGGCTTTGGCTCTGGGAGTCATAAGCAGGATGTGGTTTAATGTGACAGGTCTGCACTCTTGTGTAAGTCTTGGTCTCTGATGTTTGCTCTCACTTTCCAGCCGCATGTGGTAAGGATGTAATCCCAGAGGCCTGGAAATGATCTGATCTGAAGACTGAACAAGTACCACACTGACGCAGAAGTGACAGTGTGTTTGCTAACCCTGAATAGAGGCATGGAGTGACTGACACATGGAAATGTGTACAAAAATATAGGAACACAAATAACTGTCCAATATGAAGACACATATACACATATTAGTGTAACTCGGAAGTAAAATATCAAAACACTGAGTCTGTGTGAAGCTCAGATGGAATACCAGTATCCTTACCAATACAGTTGGCCTCAAAGCTAATAGATACAGACTGGCCACAAATACTCAAGGGCTAGAGATTGTAAAACTTTGTAAATGATGGGTGTTCTAATTCCAAGAAAATCTTCAAGTTCTGTAGGCGAAAAAAATCTGTGTGCCTGATGGTGACACATAAGTAAGAAAGACAAATTTTATTAGCATCACCATGCTGCTACTATTCCTTTACCGCACACGGATTGTGTTTCTTAACAATTTCAATAAACAGCTTCCAAATTCTGTTATGAGCTCTGAAGAAAATCTGTAAGCGTTTCGATACAGAACTCTTCTGACATCTGTTCAGGATGTGTCTGTCTTCCTATGTTATAGTAACTGTAGATGTATGAAATAGTCATGCAAGCTCACAATCAGACTGTGACGAAAGCTGGGGCTGCAGATCGTGTTGCATGTAGTTGCTTTAGACAGTGTTTACCAATTTATGCATCTTACAATACTGGAAAATACAGCAAACTGCCAAATAATTCCCAAGCAACCTTCCATACACAGATACCTGGATATGAGAGCAGAAAAAAAAAATAGAGCAGCAGCTAAAGATGTAAGTCTGACACATGTATACATAGAACACTAATTAAAAAAATGCAGATGGAAGATGTATTGTCACATTTTTATACTCATGACATGCTAGCAACATGACATGCTAATTTGGCTAAAAACATCTTTCCGGGTTGTGTTTATGCACATTAACACATATGACTGGTTATGTTTTATGTGAATATTACAAAAGAAACTACACAAGAAAATATACTATAACACATTATAGGTTTCATTTATAGACTGTAAGTCCACTACCTGGTAATGATGATAATTATATTTTCACAATAAGCAAATAATAATATATCATGCACCTCTTCCCAGACTGCAAAAATAAATGATAGACTCTACATTACTGTTCAAATGTTTGGGGTTGGTCTGTAATATTGTGAAATATTACTACAACTTGAAATGACTGTATCATTTTAATATATAATGTATTCCTGTGATGCAAAGCTGAATTTTCTGCATTATTACTGCAGTCTTGTAACATGATCCTTTAAAATCATTCTAATATGCTGCTCAAGAAGCATTTTCAGAATGTGATTAATTTTTTGATTAATTCTTTGATTAATAGTTAATAAAAACAACATTTATTTGAAATAAAAATCTTTTGTAACATTATAAATGTCTTCTGTCACTTTTGTTCAATTTAATATATCCTTGCTAACAGTGTTGGGTGTAACTAGTTACTAAGCAATTTATTTTCCCTTGAAAAAGTAAAGTAACTAAGTTTTAATAAGCAGTAATTAGGAGTATACTGAGGCAAAAGGCATAGTTAATAGTTAGTTAATAGTCAGAATTGGGCCCTAATCTAAAGTGTGACCAAAATAATGTATGTCGTTATCTGTTATTTATTTGAAAGAATTAAAAGAAACATTTCATGTCTATCCTTGTATCATTAACTTGTGAAGGTTGATATAGGATTTAGAAAATAATTAGTAATAAGTAATTAAATAGTTTTTGGAGAGAGTAATTTGTACAGTAATCTAATTACACTGTTGAAGATGTAATTAGTAACTAGTAATTAATTACTTTTTTACAGTAACTTACCCAACACTGCTTGTTAAATAAAAGTATTAATTTCTTTGAAAAAATAAAAAACTACTTCCCCCATATTTTTGAACATTATTTATATATATATATATATATATATTTTTTTTTTAGGAATATACTGCATTAAATTATGTTACTTGTAGTTTTCCCAAAATATATACAAACATATAGATGAATTCATATAACAAAGGGATTATTAATTCCACAACCTTTTCTGATCAATAACATATCTTGGTCTTGTGCTGATAGGGGGCTCTGGCCTCCTATCTATAAGGCTGACATAATGAATTCACCTCAAATCAGAGATCCCACGTCGGGCACTGGAAAATGTGTTTTACATTTTCCTTGAAAACAATTCAAATGACTACAACATAGAGGCATGTCTGCCCAAGAGAAAAGACCTACAGATGAGTTATCTTACAATCTCTCTGCTCAATCTTTAGCGCTACACTATCTACATGCATTTAGCTAATCCATTTATGCCACTCTAATGCTTGTGGTCTTATGTGTTCCAGGTGGAAGGACCAAAGGCAAATGTTTGCTAAAAGGTACTTCAGATCAGAAAAGGATTGAACTAAGAAATATACTGAGATTTCGCGGATTTCATGGAACATTGTGTAGGAAATTGTGAATGACTTGCTAACACACACACATACTCGCAAACTAAAACTTGCTCTGGCACTGCATGATGCATTCCCTTACCTGCGTTCCTGAGAAAATTGCAATCATAGTCTTTGACGACTCTAGTGCTGGGATCATAAAAGCCATCACCGCAGTCATAGCAACCGTCAGGGATGGCCCGCGGGGGGTCCCGATCAGTTACCTGGGACTCTCCTATTCAAGACACGATGAGGCATGTTTTCTTTCTTATATTTTTAGAGAACTGTGCTGCTTAGCTATAAATGATCACACATAATAATTCTAATCATTTCAACCATACCTGCTGGTTTGAGGCCATTACACCTCTCAGAGTAGAACCGCCTGTCTTTGCCATCACAGTAATCCCAGTCTGTCTCTTTATACTCCAGGCTATCAGAAAATGTGTACTTTCCCTATGTGTAACAAAAACATTTAGTCCAAGCATTTGATCACTTAAAGGATAGGTTTACTTCCAGAATAAAAATTTCCTGATAATTTACTCACCCCCATGTCATCCAAAATGTTCATGTCTTTCTTTCTTAAGTCGAAAAGAAATTAAAGTTTTTGAGGAAAACATCCTATAATTTTTCAACATATAGTGGACTTCAATGGTGGCCAACGGGTTAAAGGTCCAAATTTCAGTTTCAATGCAGCATCAAAGGGCTCTACATGATTCCAGCCAAGGAATAAGAGTCTTATCTAGCCAAACGAACTGTCATTTTCTAAAAAAAAAATACAAATTTATATACTTTTTAACCACAAATCCTCATCTTACACTAGCTCTGCGATGCGCGTCTTCACACATTGCGTAATCATGTTGGAAAAGGTAACGCGTGGTTAGTTCTCTTCGTCAGTGTACTTTGGTAGGGTTGGGCGAAAAAATCCCAAATCGTCCAACATCGTTGTACCTTTTTTGTAAAGGCTGTTTGACTTTCTTTGCACGTTTGCTTTGTAAACACTGAGTCGGTACTTCTGCCTACATCACGCGTGCATGATTACGTAACATGTTAGGTCGAGCTAGTGCAAGACGAGCATTTGTGGTTAAAAAGCATATAAATAATTTTTTTTTTTTTTTAGAAAATGACCAATCATTTTACAAGATAAAACACTTATTCCTTAGCTGGGATCGCGTTGAGCCCTTTGAAGCTGCATTGAAACTGTAATTTGGACCTTCAACCCATTGGCTCCCATTGAAGTCCATTATATGGAGAAAAATCCTGGAATGTTTTCCTCAATAACCCTAATTTCTTTTTGAATGAATAAAGAAAGACATGAACATCTTGGATGACATGAGGGTGAATAAATTATCAGGAGATTTTTATTCTGGAAATGAACTTATCCTTTAACGCATACTTAAAAATGTCACTGCATTAAATACAAAATATCAAATCAAGTGTCATCTGTGTTAAAATGCACTCAATAGCAACCACAGGTGTAGTTCATTGCATCAATATTAACATGACATCTACTAAATATTTACAACCAGAATTTGTTACAATACTTTTTTACTTTATTTTTTTCCCTAAATGCACTACTACTTACGTTCTGCAAGTGAACGACGCATTATTGCGCCATCCAAGAGGCACAATCACAATCACTTTCACAGACTTTTTCATTAACCGTCCCCTCCTGGTGGAATGGCCTGCCCAACTCAATCCAAGCAGCTAAGTCCTTAGCCATCTTCAATAAACAGCTAAAAACACATCTCTTCCATCTTTATTTGACCCTCTAACTCTAGCACTCTCTATTTTAATTCTATTTAATCTATTTGTCTTCTTTTTTATTAAAAAAAAACTAACACTAGCTTTCTTTTTCTATTCTATCTACTTGTTTTCTTAAAAAAAGAAGGCTAACTGAGACTTGTCATAGCACTTGCATATGCATTGCTCTTTTGTTGGTTTTGATTGCTTCTATTGGCCTCATTTGTAAGTCACTTTGGATAAAAGTGTCTGCTAAATGACTAAACATAAATGTAAATGTACTTTTTGTCCTAATTTTGATCAGTTTGTCTATTATTTATTTTAATTTTGTAAATATGTTAGCATAGATTTTTGATACTTTGTTAAATATCAAATATGTTGTTGTTAGCAGCTATACTTTATTATCATTAACTTTATTATTAACATTAGGAGGAGGACAAGACCTCTTTGCATATTCCTTTCTCCCAAGTTCCCTCATATTTGCTTCCATTGGGGAAATGCAGCACTCCTTTTCCATGGAACATGCCGTCTTTCATCTCTCCGACGTATCTGGTGTGAGTGGGAAGTGTGTATTCACCCGTCCCCTCCATCCTTTGAAAGACAACATATGATGAGAGGAAATTAGTCTGTTTGATTCACATCTTCCTTATTCTAAAAATGACTATCTTTAGTATTGCAATAGTACTGCTAAATTGATATGCACATATGTGACCCTGGATCATCACAAAACCAGTCATAAGGGTCAGTTTTTAGAAACTGAGATTTATACATCTTCTCAAAGCTGAATAAATAAGCTTTCCACTGATGTATGGTTTGTCAGGATAGGACAATATTTGACCGAGATACAGCTATTTGAAAATCTGGAATCTGACGGTGAAAAAGAGTCAAAATACTGAGAAAATCGCCCTTAAAGTTGTTTAAATGACGTTCCTAGCAATGCATATTACTAATCAAAAATTAAGTTTTGATATATTTACGGTAGGAAATTTACAAAGGGCGAATTCCAAACGGCTTTTTTGCGCCCTTCAAGAGCACTTCGGGAAGGGGATGCCATTTGTAGGGACGTTCCAAACAAAAGTGAGCAACTGAACCCCTTCACGAAGGGCCCTTCCAGAAGTACGTTAGCGAAGGGAACATGCGATGGTCACTTCACGGAAGTGATTTCCGTTTGTGATCATGCGATCTTTAGTTAGGAGCTCTTGCGATGCATTTTAAAGCAAAGTTGGGGTTGATTTCAACTTCACATACAAACATAAGTAGAATAGGCTGATTAAATTTGTCTTTATTTTAATGTGATACAAATTTTTTTTGTCAGTGATAGAAATATGATTTAAAACAGTAGTGTAAGCAAGTTTAAGCACGTTTAGTTTGAAAAAGTTTAATAGTAAATAAGACACAGTGAGACAATATATAAATAATAATAATAATAATAAATAATAATAATGAGAAGAAATATTTATTTGCAGCAACTGATGGAGTGCTGAATGCTGCACGCACGCGCAACGTTGTCAAGGTAATGTTTGGTCAGTTATTCCCTTCGCCAAGAGAGTTCCAAATGCAAATACGAGACAGTAATGCCCTACACCCTTGAAAGAACACACCCTTCGAAGGGAGTAGGGCATAGGGATGCTCACTTCCGTTTGGAATTCGCCCAAAATATCTTCATGGAACATCATCATCCTAATGATTTTTGGCATAAAAGAAAAATCGACAATTTTGACCCATACAATGTATTTTTGGCTACTGCTACAAATATACCCGTGCAACATAAGACTGGTTTTGTGGTCCAGAGTCACATATTGCAAAAGGGAAAATTATTGTTACATCATACTTTTTTGTTTTTGTTACTTGAAAAGTAATGATTCATCTAAAACATGACATGTCTCTTGACTTCTCAGTCATGAAAACAATTTAAAATATTCAGGAAACCCCTTATAAAAAACATAATTCCATAATCTTACATTTCATTAAATAATATGAAATAGTTTCACTTTATATTATTTTATACAAATATCCTAAATGTAGGCGCGTAAAGGAAGCCTTGTGCCCTTAATTTAGCACTAATTACAATTATTTGTTTATTATTCATTTTGTTTTATGAATGTAATTTATGTAAATGTATATATGTTTAATATCTTTGTGATGACCTCTCTCTCTTTCATGAGCTTTACTCATGAAGACATTAACTGTAAACATCGTATGAAGTAGGCTTATTACATACAACAAATGTATGTTACTCACATAAAATTAGATTCAGTTGATAGGGCATATAAATGTCATCAGCCGTCAACAAAAGTTATTTTACCTGGCATTATTGTAATCTCCATCATAACTGCTTCCCATGAACTCCATGTTGATCAACAGCACAGCAAGAGCGTGATACGGTTTCCATAGAAACACAACCGAGACGTTACATATATTTAATGGTAACACTCCTCTGGGACAGATGCCTCATGCATGAATAACGCGATAGAAAAAGTTATATTTAATCATCTCAGAACTTGGTAAATGTTTTGAAAGTTGTCAGCAGAAAAGTAGTGCTATAACTTTGCGTTTGCAGCCAAGTTGGCGCTACAGCGTCTCAGTTTCCACACGCATGACGTCGTCGAAAGGCGCCCGTAATTATTCGCGCATGCGCACTTAACTGACCTTCTCCGTGCGGCCTCGTCCTGCTGCAGACGAGGACCTTGAGTTGTTTTGTGGTGTAACTGGCAAACTCATTTTGGTGGACTAAAAGTCTCACCATGCCCGGTGTGGTTGAGGTTCCGACGGTGCAGGAACTGAACGTCGAAGAGGTAGGTCTAAAAGAATGGAAACATAACCAGGTGTTAACCTGAAGCTGCAGGAGTAGCACTGTTAACGTTAACCTGTAAAGTTCATTTAGATGTGTTCAGCTGGTATTGCAGTTTGTGCTGGTTAGTTAAGATCAAAACGAAAGCATGGATTTGAACGAACTGGAAAACTAATTTGTTGACTACTTTATTGTTGTTTTTAGCAGCTTGCTAAATGTCAATGTTTAGTTTCATATTTTGTATTACTCTCTCTCTCTCTCTCTCTCTCTCTCTCTCTGTCTGTGTGTGTGTGTGTGTGTGTGTGTGTGTATAATTAAGAGTAATGTAATGGATAACAAAACAAACTAACATTGACAGCTTTTGTCTTATTATAGCAAGCTTATTATAGACACAATAGGTTTTTGGGTGAAAAGGCATGCCATATAATCTATATTATTTTGGAGATTAATATCTAATGCAATAGCAAGACTTCACATCAGACATTGTTCATTATAGCCATTTCTCTTTAATGTCATGCATTAAATAAAAAAATAAATAAATAATGCTTTCACTTAAAGGTGAATAATTTTGTACTGCATTATGTGTTCTGAGGACTTTGCTGTTTTCTGTGCAGGTTAATGTGTCTTCAGCCGTACTGAAGGCAGCTGCTCATCACTATGGCTCTCAATGTGACAAGGCCAATAAAGAGTTCATGCTGTGCCGCTGGGAGGAGAAGGACCCAAGAAAGTGTCTGAAAGAAGGGAGGAAAGTCAACGAGTGTGCACTCAACTTCTTCAGGTACTCAACACTCTTACCTGTTTGTCCTGACTTTTGCTTCAGAATCTTTCAGATATGTATTTTATTATCAGCACGTTGTACTTGTGAAGCAATCTACAACCTTTTTTTATTTTAACAAGTTAGAAATTCCTTTGGATTTTAATCGTTCTGATATCTTGTTGTAATCCATTTGGAGATGTTAAATATAACAGAAGAATACAGTGAAGCATTTCAGTATATCTGAATGAAATTTTGTTGTGATTCTAATAATATACAACAGATTGTTGTGACGTGACTTAAAATTTGTTTTTTGCGTAAAAGAAATGAGGAGTTATAAAAAAAATGTGACTGTTCAAATGAGTCGCTTTTGCGTAAAGGAAATGAGGTGTTATAAAAAAATGTAACTTTTCAAATGAGTTACTATTGCATTATTTTTGTCATTTAGTTGTTTTCTGAGATGCTTTGTTCACCACTAGCTAAGTAAACGGATGAATTACTGTAGGCTTGTATTTTCATATTGACATGCATTTGCACTGTGACCATTGTCTGTCATGAATGGGCAAGTGTACGGAAAGATAAGCTTCTAAAATAACAAAATTTGATCATGTGGATGAAATATTTTACCAATAACATTAACATATTCCATGTATTAGAATCAGAATCTAGGACACGTTTTTTTCAGTAGAACAAATACTGTACTGACCTAACAAATAAATGGGTGTGACACAAGAAGCAATGAGCAATGCTGCATTTTGCCAGTAACTGTTTTGCAGCGTTGAGCTGAATAGCACCATCCATTCCTTAAAGGGATAGGAAAGGAAAGGAAAGGAAAGGAAAGGAAAGGAAGTGACTTGTGGCCAAGTATGGTGACCCATACTCGGAAATTGTGCTCTGCATTTCACCCATCCAAGTGCACACACGCAGCATTGAGTAGTGAAACACACACACCCGGAGCAGTGGGCAGCCAATGCTGCAGCGCCCGGGGAGCAGTTGGGGGTTCGGTGCCTTGCTCAAGGCTCTCACCTCAGTCGTGGTATTGAGGGTAGAGGGAGCACTGGATATTCACTCACCCCACCTACAATTCCTGCCGGACCTGAGACTCGAACCCGCGCCTTTTGGGTACAAGCCCAACTCTCTAGCCATTAGGCCACGACTGCCCACAAAGTTCACCCAAAAATGAAAATTCTGTCATTAATTACTCACCCTCATGTCATTCCAAACCTTCCAGACCTTCATTCATCTTCGGAACACAAATTAAGATATTTTTGATGAAATCCGAGAGCTCTTTGACCCTCTTATAGACAGCAAGGGTACTACCATGATCAAGGTCCAGAAATGTAGCAAGGACATCAGTAAAATAGTCCTCATCCAGTCTGCTGTGTCACGTCTCCATTTTGTAGAGTATCACAATGCATAGAGTATAAACAATGCATGCGCGTGCTGACACGTGTCCGTGTTGACATAAGCAGCAGCGTCATGCGCATACGTTGTTTACATGAAGTGGAAGTGCGTGCATGATACTCTCCAAAATGGAGGCGTGACACAGCAGACTGGATGAGGAGGAGAAGAATTGTTGAATAAATCATGATTTTTGTTTTCTTTGTGCACAAAAAGTATTCTCGTAGCTTCGTAAAAATTACGGTTGAACTGATGTCACATGGACTATTTTACTTATGTCCTTGCTACGTTTCTGTGCCTTGATCGTGGTAGTAGCCTTGCTGTCTATAGGAGGGCCAAAGAGCTGTCGGATTTCATCTAAAATATCTTAATCTGTGTTCCGAAGATGAATGAAGGTCTTACGGGTTTGGAACGACATGAAGGTGAGTAATTAATGACAGAATTTTCATTTTTGAGTGAACTATCCCTTTAAAAGTCACTAAACCAAAGTCCTGGTTTTCATTTATATTTCCTCTTGTGCTATGCTGAAAATCTTTGAATCTACTTTGGTATTCACAGGTTAGAAATTGCTGGCCTTTTAAAAATTCCTTGTAAATCTCTTATTTTTGTTATGTTATCACCAAATCTTGGATTCAGTCCTCCTTTCAATTAGCACATTAGCAGTATTGCTTTTTGGAACTGATTGATCATAGGCCTCACTAATCCGAGTTTATGCCCCAAACAATGGAATAAACATTGTTTTTGAATAATTTTGGCAATGTTCACTCAAAAACTGAGCTCATATGAATGATTAATCAGTTTCAAAAAGAAATACAAAACCTGTGCTACAATAATTGAAAGAAAAAAAAAAAAAGATTGAATCCAATATTTGATAACAATGTAGTATAATGAGAAATTTATAAGCAATTTTTGTAGGCTGGTTATTTTTGACTGGGAACACTGGGGAGTGTAACAAGGTGGGGGAAGTTCTAAAAAAATATCAAAAAACTTGGGAAGATCTTGTACGCTGTGAGAACAGAGTCATTAAGTTTTAGACCAAATGCAATAACATTTAAAGTGATTGTTCACCCAAAACATTTTGTCATCATTTACTTGCCTCATGTTGTTCCAGACTTCCATGAGTTTCTTTCTTCTGTTGAACACAAAAGATACTTTGAAGACTGGGAAAAAAATACTTTGGAAGTCAATGGGGACCAGCAACTATTTGGTTACCAACATTCTTCAAAATATCTTCTTTTGTATTCAGCAGAAGAAATAAACTCATACAGGTTTGGAACAACTTGAAGGTAAGTAAACGATGACAAAATTTTCATTTTTGAGGGTTAAACTTGAAACATTTATAAAAAGCAATTATAAAAGCAGGAATCATTATTCGGGATATTTTAAAACAAATGCAACAAGAACAAAAAAAAAAAAAGTTGCTGTCTGAAGAAGCATTGTGTGTCATATGGATGTCAGGTATGTGTTTTTACTTTATGCTTTTCAGGTATGCCATGATTGGTTATGGCTGGTTAGGACACAGTGTAAACCCCACTATTAGCATGTAATTAAATTTTTTTTTTTTTAATCACATATTGTTTGACCCTCAGGCAGATAAAGGGGAACTGTGGCGAATCCTTCACAGAGTACTGGACCTGTCTGGATTACTCTAACCTGGCTGAGCTGCGCCACTGCCGTAAGCAGCAGAAGGAGTTTGATAACTGTGTGCTAGAGAAGCTGGGCTGGGAGAGGCCAGAGCTAGGAGACCTGTCCAAAGTGGGTCAATATCTCCGTTGCTTTGTTATTTTAAAATTAGACAATTTATATTAAAAGTGGTTTTGATGTCTGTTTGGTCTCCTGGTCCATATCCTGTACTTTAAACTTTTGATCTCTCCCACAGGTGACCAAGGTGGCAACCTCTCGGCCCCTGCCTGAAAACCCCTACCTTTCAAGACCAAGACCTGAGCCCAATACTCCAATTCAGGCTGAGCTACAGCCATCCAAGCACGGCAGCCGCTTGTTCTTCTGGAACTGGTAAAGAGGGGCAGTCTCTGTCCTATTAATATCATGTTCACCATCTATGTGCTTCTGACCAGACAACAGACAGTGTGCCAGTGGTTGCGCTGTTATCCTAACGTGTTATGTAGAAATGTTAATAAATTTTGTTCACTCAAAACATGTTATCCAATTAAAAAGATTTAATTTGAGCTTTGCTTCAGTTTGCTTTTTGTGTACTTTATATAGTTTTTATTTAAGAATGTTCTGGGTTCAATACAACACAGACAATAATTTGAGCTGTGAAGTTGTCCTAATGTTACAGGCCAATGGTTCTCAGCTGAAGCAATCTAGTTGTAATTGCAATTAAATTGCTAAAAAAAATACACTTGTTTTTATATATATATATATATATATATATATATATATATATATA
>JAFVLL020039451.1:0-73388 GCA_021397915.2 Tor tambroides | reverse complement strand
AATAACACATACTTACAGTGTGTGTTTGAAATAAGGACGTAATCTTCCTCTGCTTTTTCTGGGGTGCATTTTACCCCAGACCGCCACAGAGCAAAGAAGTGAATGAATGAAAGAAATCGCGAAAGCAATTGAGATTTGAAGCTCGTGGCAGACGCGCCCAAGAGATGATTCGCCTTGTGATTGGCTGAATGTTAGTTCACTCAAATCTAAGTAACAAATCAGAGAACACGGGCGGAAATATTGGCGATGGGTCAAAAAAAGTGCGGGGGACAGAATCACCTGTTTCTAAAAGTGCGGGGGATGTGTCCCCCCCATCCCCCACTGTTGCTACGCCCCTGCACACGGTTCTCCGCATGTCACACACGTGTCCTACTCTCTGTTGTAAACAGAGTCAGCTCACGTGTATTCTTGGTCATCTCTCTTAACCCCAAAGTATACTTCACTTTTTACATGTACGCGTGACATGAATATCATCATCAGAATTGTGGAAAGCCATGAAGGACAAAAACACGCAAATTTTTAAGATGTAAACAACACGTCAAGGATGCATTGTTTGTACATTGTTTATGCATAGAATCCGTGTTGTTTAGGTGTGAAAAATCAACACGTAATTGACACATAATCAACATGCAAACAATGCATATTCTAGGCGTAAACAACACGATAACATCAACATGTTACTTACTTTTTAAAATTCATGCGTTTTTGACCTTCCTGGCTTTCCATACAGAATAGTACATACATACTGTACACGCACTACCCGATTTTTGTAACCACGCAGGTCACATGTGTGCATTGAATTTGTTTTGAACAAATCAGTTGTTCCACAAGGTGGCAGAAAACAAGTGGAACGAGTAGAAAACGAAACTAGAGAGACCGAACAACAGTAGCAACAAAATAGCGGAGACTGCAACAACAGACTACCACACTGACAAGTACATGTGTGAGAGTTTTATGAGATTGCGGCGGCCCAGTAGTGCACAACACAACGAAGTTTCCACAACACAATGAAATCACTACAACACAACGCATAGGACTAATTTTGTTGTGTTGAGCTAATTTTGCTGTGGTGTGGTGTGGATTGTTTCCGTTGTGTTGTGCTAATTTCATTTTCGTGTTGCGGCTCGTTTCCGTTGTGTTGTGCTAATTTCGTTGCGGCTTGTTTCCGTTGTGTCGTGCTAATTTCGTTGCAGCTTGTTTCCGTTGTGTTGTGACTTGTTTTCGTTGTGTTGTGGCTTGTTTTCATTGTTGAGATTTAAATAATAAATACTTCGTTCGCTTTCTTGCACAGACCGATTGTTTCGCTTCACAAGATCTCAATGTATCATCAGGAGCCACTGGTATTGATTTGGTCTTGTCTGTATATATTTTTTTTGATGCTCAAAAACCGGCAGCCACGGACATGCAGTGGACAACAGTTTCACTTAAAAATCTTCTTTACTGTTCTACTGAAGAAAAAAAAAAGCCAGTCATCTACATCTTGGATGGCCTAGTCAATTAACAGCAAATTTTCAACTTTGGGTGAACTATCCCTTTAACATTTAGCAAAATTCCGCTCTTCCTCTGAAATAAACAATTTTTCAGCTAACGTCACAAATACCTCTTACATTTACATTACTTACATTCTGGCATGAATGGATAAAATTAAACCCTGCACTAAAAACTGTCTTGTTAAGTATCCTGTTTTACTTGGAAATACATTAGAATCCGGAAATAAAATAGTTGTGAATGGCACTTTATGTTGACTTTAAACATGATTACATACTGGAGGGAGAGGGGTTATCAGACTCCAATGCTGGATGACAAAATAACCTTATATAATTCGTACACTAGATGGTTGAGTACATAGAATAAGTGCAGAGTGTGTCATTTGGGACCCAACTCTAGGGTTAATGAGTTGGGGACATGTCAGTGAGAAAGTATGGGGGATGCAGATACAGAGTCTGTATTGGCGGTACAATTTTTAATTAAATTATTATTTTTTAATTTAATTAATTTTATTTTACTTTAGTTATTTTACAGCACAATAGAATATAAAACAATTCACAGCACCTTCATAAACTGGAAAATAAAACACATTCCGATGCACATTTTTATTAATCATTTTGTAGAAGTTTTGTTTTGTTTTGTAGAAAAGGTACATTGTCATCTTATTCTGACCAAATGATTTAAATGCAACTGACATCGTAAATTGGAACTTTCCAGGAGGTCTTGTACTCACCATTAAAGTACATGAGGAACACTGCGATGCTGAAGTTAGATGAAGAACCACTGAATGCACCTTTAAGATATGGTGCTCATATAGGCAATGAAGGTTCAAATCCAGAATCACAGCATTTCTAAATTCTGTCTCCTTGCCCACAACCACTCTTATTCTTGCATAAAAAGGAACAAAAAAATCTGGTTTTGTATGTATTTGAATTTCAAATGGAACATAAACCTTGTCATTTTTTCCTAATGTGACTCCTATTATGAAACAAAAAAAAGCACAAAGTGCTGTCAGTGGTTTAAAATAGAGCATATTTATAAACATTTGAATACCTGTGACAGATCTTAAACGTGGATTCCCAATACAGGTCATGTGTTTCTCACTCATTTATCGTAATCATCTCTGAGGCCTGCGTTTCACTTTCAAGTACACTGTGTGTGTCATACCAAGACCTGCCATAACAAACAGCACCTTACTTTCTCAGTATTTTAACCAACAAAAAAACTTTAATAATGTTGTCTGGCTGAATAAAACTGAGACAACATGTGACGCTCCATTCACCGTTCTCTCTGAGGAGACTCTTATCTATAAGAAGGCCAGATGTCTTGTCTCTTTGTCAGTTGTATAATGTTCCCAGGCTCCTCTGCATGAGCAAGACAATTAATGACAGTGAGGTCATACATCTCTTATAGCTTTTAGTCCTTATAAACCAACTAAATCCACTATGAAGTGTCCATAAGTCCATAAGTGTCCACTTACACTGCTTACATATAAAAACAGGAGAGGATGTGAAACTGAGATAGGATTAGCTGTAGTGACATTTTGTGGTGAACTGAATTCAAGTGTTTCCCACTGTCTTTATTTCCTGGATCTGACAAGGATGCAGACATGCCTTCAAAAGAGAGAGAGAAAAAAAAAATGGTTAGCGCTTTCGATCTACGCTGATTTCAAATAAAATTACACTGTAAGTCAAGCTGCTGAGAGAGCAAAAATTTGAGTCCTGGAGATTTACTGATATTGTCTGTTCAAACAGACCGAGGATTAAATGATAGATTGTAAGTCTCCCTCTTGGCTGTGGTCTTATTCTTGTAAATAAAATAATACCTGTTTAATTGTATTTTTCATTTATGTTAGTCCACAGAATTTACAATAAATCCATCATTTACCACAGAAACCTCTCTGGAACCAGAGAGCTTTGTTCAGAGAGAATCACAGATGGGCCTGTGATGTGAAGAATATGTCTTTTTGATTTTATGGTGAAATGTCTGAAATGTCAAGTTGTATTTATGTAAATTAGTGGGGGGGTTTTGTTGGGGTTTTTTCTTGGTTTATTAAAGTGTGTGTGCTGCTTTTTAGAGGTGTAGTTTTACAACAATGAATATTCTGAAAATTCCACTTCATGTCATTGGTTCTCAAATGTTTCTTCACTTTACTGTGATTGGTGCTTGGTCAATATGAACTGTTGTGAAGATTTAAATATAGTCTTTATTTAAAAAATTGAAGTGGAATCACATGAGGATGAACAAAGAAGATGAAAATGTGTCTTTCTGTAAAGGGTTTTTCCTCTGTGGGAAAGATGTCTAGTCAAATGTTTACCAAGAGGAAGTTACAAAAATGCAGAGTTTAGGTTTTAAGCCCACATTGTGAACATTTGTCTTTGACATCAACTTTTAGTCATTAGTTACACTGTTTACCATATTATTTTCTTCATTTTTTACTTTTTCAGTAACTCTTACATGTTTGGAGAACTGTATTCATAAACTCTTTTTTATTATTTGCTTTTACACACAGTTTTTTTTTTTCACTTTCATTTCTTATGAAATGAATGGTTGTACTGCCACTGTGTGGTTGAGCTGCCTAGTTGCACAAGGCCTTCTTTATTGTTTTGCAGTGAGGATGGAGTCAATTCATCAGGGAGGAGGTTGTTGTTGTTGTTGAGAGATATGCATCACCCGGTGCCTTTGAGCAAATATGGAATCCGCTTCAAATTATTATTTTGGTTTTAGTATGACATACTGTTGAGGTCAAAAGTTTACATCCCCCTTGCAGAATCTGCAAATATTATTGATATTTCACATAAAAGATGTTTACATATAGTTCACAAGAGAAAATAATAATTGAATTTATAAAAATGACCTGGTTCAAAAGTTTACATACCCTTGATTCTTAATACTGTGTTGTTACCTGAATGATCCACAGCTGTGTTTTTTTGTTTAGTGGTAGTTGTTCATGAGTCCCTTGTTTGTCCTGAACAGATAAACTGCCCGCTGTTCTTCAGAAAAATCCTTCAGGTCCCACAAATTCTTTGTTTTTTCAGCATTTTTGTGTATTTGATCCCTTTCCAACAATAACTGTATGATTTTGAGATCCATCTTTTCACACTGAGGACAACTGAGGGAAATGTATGCAACTATTACAGAAGGTTCAAACGCTCACTGATGCTCCAGAAGGAAAAAACCATGCATTAAGAGCCGGGGGGTAAAAATTTTGGACAGAATGAAAATGTGTATATTTTTCTTATTTTGCCTAAACATCTTTTTTTTTTCATATAGTACTGCTCTTCAGATGCTACAGAAGATACATGTTTCCCAGAAAACAAAATATGTTCAATTTACACTGATCTTCAAATTCAACAAAAAAATATTTAAATATGTAATATACTGGATACTTTTAGACACTTATGCACAGAAATGATCAGAAGTCTTTCATCTGAGGTCTGACTCAAGTCTGAAGTCTTTAAACCGGAGTCTGAAAATGAACAAATAGCCAAACCCTTGACGGTATAGCCACTGACTTCCATAGTAGGCTATGGAGAAAAAATAAATAAATAAATAAATAAATACTATGACAACCAACAGCTACCGTCAAATTTTCGGTTACCAATATTCTTCAAAATATCTTCTTTTGTGTTCAGCAGAATAAAGAATCTCATACAGGTTTGGAACCAGTGGCGGACTGGCCATCTGGAGCACCGGGAGTTTTCCCGGTGGGCAGCTGTACAATGTGGGCCGGCCCTTTGCGTAATATATATAAAAAATGGATTGTAGTAAATGTACATATATCCTTCCATCGACCCAGACGAATGGCCCGGGCCGCGCGGCCCACTTCATTCAAAAATTCAAATTAATTTAGGGTGCTCCGGTTCAGTGCAGCGGCTCAAAAGCGCTAGTCAATGTCAAAATGTTTGAAATAGCCAATCAAAGTGTAGAAGGAGGGATATACAGTAGCTGAGGTGCGCGCGACTTGAATGCGAGCTGAGGTAAGATGTAAGCAGCTGAACATGACGAGACAATTCAGCAATATTTGCCAACCATTTAGTTAAACGACAGTCATTAATTTTCAGGAATGCAAACTACTGCTGGCCTTTTCAAATTTCTCAGATTTTAATGCTGTTATTCGAATCGTCATAATGTAGGCTACATAATGCAGTTTTCAGCAGACATGAGATAAGAGTTGATGTAAATCTGCTTTCTTCCGTGATTTCACGTGCATGTCTAAGAAAATGTTTAAAAATCTATAAAATCATTCTCCATCTTACTCTAGAACATTGTAAATCTGAAGACTTTTGCTTTCGAGTGCTGTGCATAGGAAAGTGATTTATATTATAGGCCTAATAAAAATATAATTTGCTTATTAATTCACATGCATTATATTTTATATACACACTGGTGGTTAAAAGTTTGAAATAATTAAGGCTTTGTATTTATTTATTTATTTGAAAGAAGATTGAATTTATTTGATCAAAAATACAGTAAAACAATAGCCTAATATTATATTACACTTAAAATAGTGGTTTTCTATTTAGGATGTTTTAAAATGTAATTTATTTCTGTGATCAAAGCTGAATTTTCAGCATCATTACTCCAGTCTTCAGCGTCCCTTCAGAAATCATTCTAATGCTGCCTAATTTGCTGCTTAATTATCAGTTATTATTTGTGATCAATTATTAATAATGGTTTTATTATTGGTATAATGGTTCTCAGTTAAAGAACAACATTTATTTTAAATATAAGTACTTTGTAATAGAGGTCTGCACGGGCTTTAAACTGAAGCCCGAACCCGACCCGTACCCGAGATCGTCTGACCCGACCCGACCCGACCCGACCCGAGCGGCACAGTTAAATTTAGAGCCCGAACCCGACCCGAACCCGAAGTCTCGACCTGCTTTAAATCAGTCACAGAGAGGTAGTGCGGTAAGATCGCATTTATTTGAATTATATAATTTATTTGAATTAGCGAGAGAGAGACAGAGAGAGAGAGAGAGGGATGAAAGTTGCGTGCGTGAACCTATTCTGCGCGTCTCTCTCTACAAGCAATGAGGGTTACTTCAAAAACAGCGATTTTACCCCCTCATTGCAGAGAAATATAACGTTGCGAGTCAGTAGCCTATCATTTTACTAATAAAAGCTTCCGTGCTGTGTTCGCTGAGCGATCTCTCTGATATCTGTGTGCAATAACGTGTGTGTGTGCGTCTATGAAAGCAGTGAAGCCTGCATGTTTTAGTTTAGCTACAAACCCGAGCCCGACCCGAGCCCGAAGCCATTCATTAAAAATGAACCCGAACCCGACCCGAAACCCGAAAGTATTTCGGGACCCGTCGGGCTCGGGTCGGGTAGCAGACCTCTACTTTGTAATAAGTGTAAATATCTTTACTGTCACTTAAATCAATTTAACCAAAGTCCCTTTTAGATAGACAGACAGACAGACAGACAGACAGATAGACAGACAGATAGATAGATAGATAGATAGATAGATAGATAGATAGAGAAAGATAGACAGACAGACAGACAGACAGATAGATAGATAGATAGATAGATAGATAGATAGAGAAAGATAGACAGATAGATAGATAGATAGAGAAAGATAGACAGATAGACAGATAGATAGATAGATAGATAGATAGATAGATAGATAGATAGATAGATAGATAGATAGATAGATAGACAGACAGATAGATAGATAGATAGATAGAGAAAGATAGACAGATAGATAGATAGATAGATAGATAGAGAAAGATAGACAGATAGACAGATAGATAGATAGATAGATAGACAGATAGATAGATAGATAGATAGATAGAGAAAGATAGACAGATAGACAGATAGATAGATAGACAGACAGACAGACAGACAGACAGATAGATAGATAGAGAAAGATAGACAGACAGACAGACAGACAGACAGATAGATAGATAGATAGATAGAGAAAGATAGACAGACAGATAGAGAGATAGATAGATAGATAGATAGATAGATAGACAGACAGATAGATATATAGATAGATAGATAGATAGATAGAGAAAGATAGACAGATAGATAGATAGATAGATAGATAGATAGAGAAAGATAGACAGATAGATAGATAGATAGATAGATAGATAGATAGATAGATAGACAGACAGATAGATAGATAGATAGATAGATAGATAGATAGATAGATAGATAGATAGATAGATGATAGATGTGTAGTATCAGAATGTTACCATAACAGTAAAAGTCATAAAACAGTGCACAGTATAACAATGAAAGCATTAATATAATGAAATAGACAGCATGTTCATATGTACAGTATGTGCAGAAAGAAATTCTTTCGCTATTGAGTAAACCCGTCCTTTTGTTTTGTTGTTAACAGGAACAATAAGATATTGGTGATAGGCTTCGCATTGCTGCTTGTTTATTTACTGTATGTATTTGGTTGCACCCTACAAAAGACTTAATGCTGTTCTGAGGCAGACCTGTACAGTATCACATCAATATCTGTCCTTTTCTTTGCCTATTATTTATTTTATGTATACTGTATGCTCCAGTTGATGCCTTTATCATTGTTTGGTAATAATTGTGTGATAAAGGCCAATTGTTCGGATGAGTCATTAATATGTTCTTCATATTTAAACTTTTTTTTTGATGATTTGTTCTTATTTTCTTAATAAAACATCTGGACTCGGTTTTACTTTCACCTTGCCAACTATTATATGTTATGTATCCTACGTCCTGTATACATATTCTCACAAAAAAGTTATATAATAGGACATTAGATAGCAATACGCTTGATTTTTATATTTTGACCAAATGTAATTAACTATTCCAAAACTCTTGACTGTTAAATGTGGAGCATGTTTGTATAAACATTAATAGTAAACATTTCTGTAAATCTGCTCTTAAACAGTGAGCATTGTGAAAAACAGTATACAAATAAAATTGCTGTGACTTGACTTGTGAGTCATTTGTTACAAAATAAAATAATAGTTTTAAAATCTTACAAACAGCAATTATATATATACACGTATATATATTTCTAACATTTTTCTAATCAGCCAAAAGCCCTTGGTGAATATACTCGCCCGTCCAGTAAGTGGCGGTAATGCGCCGTCAGATGGGTTTGTCATCCTCTATCATTAAACAGCACGAAGAAGCGACAGAGAAGCGGTCGTGAACATGGCGGATAACAGGGAGAAAGGTTTACAAGACTACAGAAAGAAATTATTGGAGCATAAAGAAATTGACGGACGCCTCAAAGAGTGTAAGTGTGATGAATTTCTACGCACGTCCGGCTGATAATGATCAGTTTGACAGCTTCTCCGACTGTTGTTTGCTTTATTTCGGCAGTCTGTGCTGTAAGTCGCTTTGTCATGCAGTGCTGAAATCAATTAGCGGCTAATGGTAACATCAAGTGTTAACAACAGATACCAATTAAATTACTAAATAAAGGTATATAGAATGCATTTAAGTGTTCTAGCTGTGTTTAATAACATATACAATTAAAAACAGCCAGTTATTCTCCATGAGGAAACACTCACAATGAATCTCTGATACGTGAAGCAGATGAAACTTTTCTCACGTTTGTACATGTAAATAAACACCTTATCGCTTCATATTAGCCTGAAACCTTTTTTGCAGTGAGAGAGCAGCTGAAGGAGCTCACTAAACAGTATGAGAAGTCTGAGAATGATCTGAAAGCTTTACAGAGTGTGGGACAGGTGAGATCTCAGCAGCATCTGTTAGTTTTATTATTTCTGCGACAAATGAGCTAGATATCTGCAGTTCTTATAGTCTGATCGTTTCATTGTCTTTTTAGATTGTTGGTGAGGTGCTGAAACAACTGACAGAAGAGAAATGTAAGTCTAGATCAGCTTTATTCTGGTGGAGTTGATAGTCTTGTCTAATGTTGCTCTGTTCCTAAAGTTCTTCTTCTTTTGTAGTTATTGTCAAAGCAACTAATGGCCCACGTTATGTGGTTGGATGTCGCAGACAGGTGAGCATATTGATTGTACTTTATAATTAATATTTTTGTGTAATTGCAAAGTCATTTGTCTTACCTGGCCATTTATTGCCGTTTCAGCTGGATAAAACCAAGCTTAAACCAGGCACTAGAGTGGCTCTGGACATGACGACTCTCACTATCATGAGGTAAGATTTAAGAAGTTCAATCGTATCGAGCATGTTTAGCTCTGCTTGTGCTCTTAGTTGACAGTCTAGATATGTTTGTGTATCTGTTTTGTGTATGTGTTTTACAAGAAATACTTTTTTCTTCTTTTTTTTTCTTCTTAAAGGTATTTGCCTCGTGAAGTGGATCCTCTAGTGTACAACATGTCCCATGAAGATCCTGGCAGCGTTTCTTACTCAGAGATTGGTGGATTGTCTGAGCAGATCCGTGAGCTGAGAGAGGTCAGAAAGACACTAACATATCATTAGCAACTGATGAAATACACTGTCCTTCAAAAGTTTGGAATAATTAGGATTTTTCAAAATGTTTTTGGATTCTTATTCAATATTAAAATGTCATTTATGTGATGCAAAGCTGAATTTTCAGCATCAATATTCCAGTTTTCAATGTTACATGATCCTTCAAAAGTCATTCTAATATGCTGTTTTGCTGCTCTAGACAGATTTATAACGTTGAGAAAGTTGTGCTGCCTAATGTTTTCAATGACATTGTCATACATGATATTTTAATATATACAATATTTAATATTGTACTGTATTACATATATTTTCATCTTTGAGGAATAGAAGTTCAAAAGAACAACTATATATATATATATATATATATATATATATATATATATATATAAATAACTATGTAAAAGGCATTACTGTCCGATTTGATAAATTCAGTGTCTTTGCAGAACAAGTTTTCATTTTTTTCAAAAAGAAAAAAAATCGTACTGATCCTAAACATTTGAAGTCTTTATTTGCCAATCAATTCCTCTTTTTTTTTAATTTATTATTATGCCGATATTGTGTGCAAATTTGCTCTTGTTACATGTTTAAATAGGAAGAACACATCAAATCACGTTTTTTTTTTTATTTTGATCTTTCATATGTAGTTAGAAATCTGATACATATCCGATACCCAGTCAATTTCATGTCATTTAATATTCATTCTAACGACACATGTCTGTGCATGTAAAAAAATATCATGTTTGGTGGTGTTCATGAAGATTACTACTAGGGATGTGCGCTGCGACTAATTTAACTGTTGTTTAAACAGAAGTTTTTATCCGACTAGTCGACTAGTCTAAAAGCTAGAAACCCTGGCAAAGGCAAAAGAAAGAAAAACTGTGTGTCTATATAACAGCCTACACTTGAAATACTTAATCTTTGAATCACACTGTCAAATCTCTCAATGAATTCTGCTAAAAATAGGTTACGATTATGCCGTATGCTTGCCTCGCGTTATCGTCATTTAATTTTAGGCGGTCATTAAACTGAAAAAAAGGAAGAGCAAACACTCAACATAAACCAGTGCAGCTTATTTATTCAGATCGGCTGGAGCAATGCAGAAATGGAAAATCAATCAGTAGACTGACAGAATTCTTCATTTTCATATAGGCCTAATGTTAACCAACATATTAAAACACAAGTCAAAAGCAATAGGAAAGTTTATCAAGGAACAGCATTAAAACGGCTTTTAAAAATGTACTTCATGTTGGCTATATTGTCTAAAAACAAAACAATGCTCGTTTCACTTACTCAGACCATGCGCATATGTTCAGTGAATTTAATATGTTAACGTGGTCTGCCTTAAAAGACAGACAACAGCGATTCTGCACTTGAAGAAAAAACCGCGCTCGGCAGGAACTGAAGTCACAGGCACGCAGAGAGATAACTACAAGCAAGCAGACAGTTTCGAAAAGAGCCTGAAAATCCCGCACCACCACCGAAGTGGGCAGTGTTCGAACTATACCGTGGACTTTGGGGGAGCCAACCTTTTTTTTTTTTTTTTTTTTTTTTTTTTTTTTTAAATTCCGGGGGCGGGGCGGTGTAAGGGGGCGCTTGCGCGTGGACTTACAATGACTTGTGTTGCCATCCTGGCGGGAGGTGTGCTAACAGGGCTTGCAGCAGGTGAATCGGTCGTGCCATTAAACTGCCTCGTGTTCTTTTTGCCATGGTGGCTATATGATGCTGTATGATGCTAACTGCAGAATGGATTTCAAGGACTGCGCGCACGGATCTACGCCCAATGTTGAATCCAACGTTTATATTTTTCTACGAATCTTTGAGTTAATGTACTAAACATGAGTTTAGTATGCTGATTCCCTGTCAATTTTCAAGCGACAGCTGAAACTTGGTATTATGAGCACTTCCTGTCTGCCTCTTTATGATGAATCGCTTTATGTATTCCCCAATTGTAAGTCGCTTTGGATAAAAGCGTCTGCAAAATGACTAAATGTAAATGTAATGAGTGGAATGAACTTGCACCGCAGCGCCCCCACACCTTGATGCTCATGACAAGCATAGCATGTATAGTTATCTTTATTGAAGTGAAATAGGTTTAAATCGCCGTCATGCATGAATGAATGATATTTTTGCAATTTTAAACATAATAATCCACGATGATCACATTACACAAAACTGAAATTGCACGTCAAAATAACACATTGTCAATATTTTTTGAGACCCCCTAAAATTTCACAAATCACGTTTTCAGGGGAGCCCATGTCTTATTAAGGGGAGCCGAGCTCCCCCTAGCTCCCCCGTAGTTCGAACCCTGGAAGTGGGTCTTCGTTTAGAGGAATAGACGGCGCGGATGGGATCGCGGACCGCAGCGGCGGGTTGTAGTGTATGACATGATTGACATTTGCTGGCTTTGGCTAGCCTCCAAGCTAACGCATACGTGCCTGTATTGAATATGATTACGCATCGCTCCAGTAAAGTTATTGTAAGCCAATTTGACATTACACAGTTTACACAAAACTTCTCCGTTTCCTTCTAATTCAAAATAATCCCACACCTTGCTGGTCTTTCGCTTTGTCACTTCGAGTTTGCCGTAACTGACATGAAGAAAACGCATGCCAGATCTGAGGTAAAAATGTAGTTTCCGCCCAGATGCGCTTTTAAAAATATTTATATATTTAAATATTTTGATATGTATTCTTTTTCAAAAGTTTTATTTTAAAATGTTTTAAATGTAACGTTAAAATGATGGTAATTTGAATGATAAAATCATGGGGTTTTTTCTCTCGTGTAGTCGACTATAGTTTTCAGTGTCGACTAGCAGGAGCTGTACCGTTTAGTCGACTAGACCCGCACATCCCTAATTACGACTGAAGTTCTTACTCCGCTAGGCTTAATAGAGCTGATTATGTCAATATTTTAAACAGTCATGCATGTCTGAATGTAAACAGACAGAATGTGTTTAAAGACTGGATCTGTGCATCACACCTTGCAGCTTGAACTTCACTGAACTCATTGAACTGTCTTGATGATTATGAATGAATAATGAATGATGAATTCTCTTTTGTAGGTAATTGAGCTGCCTCTGACCAATCCTGAGCTGTTCCAGAGGGTGGGCATTATTCCTCCCAAGGGCTGCCTGTTGTACGGACCTCCAGGTCAGTCGTCCTATTATACTTTGTTGGACACTTACTTCAGTTAATGTTGAGATGTGCGTGAAATCGAAAGTGTTTTATTTTTAAAGGCACTGGAAAGACTCTTCTTGCCAGAGCTGTGGCCAGTCAGCTGGACTGCAATTTCCTGAAGGTATGTTGATTTAGATGCTATAAACAAACAGTTTGGCTTAGGTCATACTGTTTAACGTAGATACATTTCATACAGGTCATAGAGTTGAATAAAACATGTTGTTTATCAGGTGGTGTCCAGCTCCATTGTTGACAAGTACATTGGTGAGAGTGCCAGACTCATCAGAGAGATGTTCAACTATGCCAGAGACCATCAGCCCTGCATTATCTTCATGGATGAGATCGATGCTATTGGTAATGCTCTTCTGCTCACTGCAGTCCAAGCCATTCTTATAATGCATAATGGAAATTCAGTTGTTCTTAACTGATTTAACACATACTTTGTCTTTGAAGGTGGACGTCGGTTTTCTGAAGGAACATCTGCAGACAGAGAGATCCAGAGGACACTGATGGAGGTATGGAGGTGGTTTGTAACTAGCCTTGTGAATGAATCTTGTTAAGTTTAACAAAATGAATAAACTCTTGCTTAATTTAATTCCTCCTATATATCAGTGTACAATGAAAAAGCACTAATTGGATCAAATATTTCTGTGTGTCTGTCAGCTGTTGAATCAGATGGATGGATTTGACACTCTGCATAGAGTCAAGATGATCATGGCCACCAACCGGCCGGACACTTTAGACCCTGCCCTGCTGCGTCCTGGCCGACTGGACAGAAAGATCCGTAAGTTTGAGTTTCACTATCCTCCAACTTCACACGTTCAGTGACTGTGGTAAGAAAACGTGAGCTAATTTTTCTTTTTCCCAATGTTCAGACATTGAGTTGCCCAATGAACAGGCTCGACTGGACATCCTGAAGATCCACTCTGGGCCCATTACAAAGCATGGAGACATAGGTGCGCCTCTGATTTCTGCATTTCTACATTTTTACAGCTTATCACCTCTCTCATCACATTTCCTTTCCATCTCCAGATTATGAAGCCATCGTCAAGCTTTCAGACGGTTTCAATGGAGCTGATTTGAGGAATGTGTGCACTGAAGCTGGTAAGAAATGTCATATGCATTGCAATGTGCAAATCAGTCCTAAAGAAGCATTAAAGGAATAGTTCATAACTTTTCATTTTGAAAACTATAAATTGTGCACCATCCTAATATAATTAGAGCTGCAACTTTTGATAATAGATTAATCTGTAGATTGTCTTTGATTAATCAGATAAAAAGTCAAAATTTGTTTTCTACATCTTGTCCAACATTACCCTCCATACAATGTGTAAATTGAAGGCTATGAAAACAACTATAGTATATGTATTTATTTAGAATAAACTTCATGTGCAAAATAATTAAAAATGAGCATTCTAAAATTTGCCCGTTGTGATAAAGAACAACAAAAGCAGAGACTAAACACACAAGTTGCTTTTCCGTTACAGATTTGCGTAAAATTTGTGAGATTTTATAAATGTCGATTAAAAAACTATTGCGAAATTACAGCATTTCCAAAACATTATTTTTTTTCCTCTCGCGATAAAGTCATGACGACCGATGTTAGTAGGTTTATGTATATCGCAGCCACCGCACTAGCCATTATTTTTAATCCAAGGAGATGTAGACGTGTATCTTTAGCAAAACTGTGCGGAGAGGCGCTTCTGAGGTGATTCTTAGAGGTTATAGTACATTTAAAGAATGATCATGTGACTTTTACATATGTCAAATGAGCTGTAAATGCAAAATTGAAGTTTTGCAAAATATTCAAAAAAAAATTTTTTCGAATTGCCTGAGAAACCACCTCATGCTAGTGTAAAAACTTATTTGCGATAAATTGGAGTTTTGCGAAATTGACATGTTTCCATTGGGTGTATTTTCAATTCGCAATTTCAGTTTCTGCAATTTGAAGGGTAATGGAAACGCAGCTACAGTCACTCATCTGAACATAATCACATTACATGCATACCCCATTACACTTACTGCTCTCATTAAAATACAATTACTTTTTTCCATGTAGCATTTTAAACATACATTTAGCATCCAGCAAAATGTATGTTTAACATTAAAGTCAGAATTATAGTTCACTTTCTATTGTGATCTGTATGTTTGGTGCTCCTTCTGTGAAGCTTAAAGGAGACTCACTCTCGTGACTTTCTAACATTTACATGTAAACTGTCAAATGTTAGTTGTGCACCAGACAGCGCAAGCCTTGTTAAATTCTCATGAGTTTGAAGGACTGAATATGAAGCCTATGTTCAACTTCGGTTGTGCACTTTTTCTGCAACGTGAAGTGACTGTCGGATGTTTTGTTCATGAACAAATGCGATTCATTGAATTAAGTAATCGAGTTCATTGATTTATCTACTTTATCAATTAGTTGTTGCAGCCCTAAATATAATGAAACATTTTTGAAACACATTTTGTCAGTATTAACAACTTGTTTTTTTTTAATAGTTGTTAGTGGAAATGTTTTGGGTCTAACAGCATGATTCTAACCAGCCAAACCTTGAACTTTTGAGCCTCTAGAATTCCCACTGTATGACCTCTCCTCATTTTTATCCAACAGGTATGTTTGCCATTCGTGCCGATCATGAGTACGTGACTCAGGAGGATTTCATGAAAGCTGTGAGGAAGGTGGCAGACTCTAAGAAGCTGGAGTCTAAACTGGACTACAAGCCTGTATAAAACCACATGTTTTTTTGTGAAAAGTATAAATGTGAGGGGTTTTCAGTCAGTAATCAATATACTGCCCATGGACAAAACACTTTTTTTTTTAAGTTACTGCAGTAGTTTTTTGTCAACATTTGAAAGCATTCTGATGTTCCATTTCCATTACTACCATCAAGTGACTTCAGCTGTTCAGTTAATGCATTGTTTACCCCAATTTAATAAAAATAATATTTACCTGTTGGCCAAGTGTAGACTTGTGTGATGATACGGCTCTTTAGAAATCTGTGTGATCAGTTATATAAACTGTGTGCCTGGCCTGCTTTTCCACATTATTAAGTCAATGATTAAAGAAATAAATAAAATAAACTCCCATGTTGTTTCCAGAGTATCGTTGTATCCCTTAAAATCCTTTGGTGGGAAGAAAAACTCGACAGTGATTCCTTCTGAAATGTGTATTTGTTAGTTTAACCAATATATTGAAATAAATAAATATTCAATTCAACTTAAAATCTCTATATTAAACATCTTACAAGCACACTCAACTTCAAAAGCCTAAAACTGAAATAATTCTAGAAGTGTCCATACTTGTGGTTAAAGGTCAGCTGCCTGTATCTTTTTACCTTTAAGATGCTATGTTTCCTTTTCGTGTTTAGCCTTGCCCGCAAAGGATTGTCTTTAATACTGAGTTTACAGAGTTTTAGTCTTCTGTTATGTCCCCCTCCTCATCACGAGCTGGTCGGTTAGCCAGAGCAAAAGACTCGAGGACAAACGCCCGGCAGATCGGACAGTGCTGGAAGTGGCACACGCAGCCGTCACATACGCATGCATGTCTGCATGGCAACAGCACTCTGTTTATCGGTGCATTCTGACACACCACACAGTCCCTGCCTTGGGTATCAGGCCACTCCCCTTCAGAATCAGACTCCTCCCCCTTCTCACCTGGCCTTTCAGGCTGTGGCTCCGCCCCTTGTGTGCTAGTCGAAGGCTCTGTGGTTCCAGACAGGTTGCTGTTGTCTGCTGACATGAAGAGAGGCTGTGGAAAAAGAATAGTTTTAAGCACACAATCTCGCTCTAGGCAAGGCACTTAATTACTGGTATATAATTAAACACTGTCCCATTTGGCTTTAGGGATATTAGGTGATGAAGGTTGAGTGTGATCAAAATGAGCATACAAAAACTGATCCCAGAACAGTAGAAAATGACAATGTCGTGAACACGTTTTCATACCTTCAGATCGTACAAATTCCCTTGTGCCGTGAGGAGATACTGAAACAAGATTCTCGCAGAGAGTCTGCATTTGTCATCAGGAACGTGGAGCACTGTCACACTGGCCACCTAGAAAAACAACAGAATAACGGACTTCATCTGTTTATATCATGCAAATTCTGATAAAGAAAGACTCTGCTGCTTACAATATTGTAGCTGTCCCTGGTTTCCGGACTGGCCAGTGTCAGCACAGCCACCAAGGGGTATCGATCCCGGGGGAGCAACCCAAAATCAGTTACTCCGAGATCTGGAGGCATCTGGGTGAAGTATTCTTCTTTTTCTTCTTTATGTACACTAACGCTATGTTAAGGACAAAGCATGAAATTGTGTTCCATCATATTAATTTAAAAATGTTTTATTTGTCACACAGGGGAGAGTGGGAGACATGTAAAATGTCATACAGATGAAATAACAAATTATAACATTATAAACGTGTAATAACTAATACAAAAATTGAGAACCGTTTCACTACATTTGCATTTTCTGACTATTACACCCTTTCCTGGCTGGTTTATAAAATTGTGAGCAATATGAATGTGCTTGTATATATTTACAAAATTTAATTTTGTAAAAAAAAAAAAAAAAAAAAAAATTATATATATATACACACACACACACACACACACACACACACACACACACACATATATATATATATATATATATATAGTAATGAAATGTATAATGTTATAAAATGTTTCTATTTCTAATGAATAGAAAAACAAAATATCTCCATTTCTAACTGAAAATTCTATTCATCAATCTAGCTTTGCCATTACAGGAATAAATTACATATTAAATTATATTACAATAGAAAACTATTTTTTATTTGTAATAATACTTTACAATATTACAGTTTTTACTGTATTTTTCATCAAATAAATGAAGCCTTGGTGAGACAGTATACAAGCTAACTGACCCTGAACTTCTGAATGGTAGTGAACATTTTTATTTGAAAGATAAATAATCATAATTGCATGATATATTAGTTGTTGTATACATTTATGTACAATTTTATTTGAAATGCAATCATCATGATGACATGATAAATGGTTATTTTATTTTTGCTTTTTTTACTCATTTTATGTATATTATATACATTTACATACAATCATCATGATGACATGATATAGTTTACCTCTAATGCAGAGCAAGTTGTCTCTAAATCATTTTTTTGATTGTCTTTTCAGTTTTCTCATTTTAGTTGATGGCACACATCCAGAAATATATTTAGGAATATTAGTTTTACCTCTATCAATATTTTCTTTACCTTTAAGGACAACCTAAGTAAAAAGTGGCGCAGTTTACCTCACTTTCCCCTGTGGATCTTTTGCTAAGACGATTATTAAAGAGCTATTTCTAAGTTAAATGAAAAGGATACTTGAAGCTTTGGTGGTGAAGATAGCTTAACTCCAGAGCCTCTTGAAACAGCTCTGGCGTGCGGAGCCGGAGCCCATGCTGGTGACTCTGAAGGGCCGTCTGGAGAGCCTGGACCCCACAGCCCCAGAAACAGCTGAGGATGCAGTCTTCTAGACAATACGGCCACAAACTCACACCCTCTGACATAACAACAAAACACACACACTTATTGACTACATATTGTTCATTATCAATGGATTCAACTTTGTTATTGTTATTGTTTCTCACCAGTTACTATACCAGCCATAGAGTTCATCTCCAAAGCAAAGGGATTGGTCACCTGCACCATCTTCCTCTCAGGGACAGGTTTTAAAGATTCAGTCTCATCTGAACTGCGTAAAATGACCGGGACATCAAATCCAAACCTTGACAGATGAGGCCAAAGTTAGTTAGACAAAGATTAAGGATGTAACCATCAACTTCTGCTTTTAAGGAGGAACTAGCTAACTAGAGATGCCATATTAAACCCAATAAACATCAAATACTTAATCCAAACCATCTAACACTGGACTAAAATGCTAGTTTATCCTGATAAATATGAACTTACCAGCCCAACACAACAGCCACAGTGATAATGAAACATACTGATATGACAGTAATGTAAAAGAGAGGAGAATACTCATACAACATCACTAAAAACTCCGCAGCCATGCTTAAAATGTTACATTAATACAGTTCACATAAATGTCGGTAACGTTACGTCTGATAAAATAAATACTTTTTTAAAGTGCGGTAGTCTTGCATCCAATGTAGTCTTGCGTTGGGCTGTCACCCTACAAGATTCACCAACGTAAACTTCCGGTTGTGACAGCCGCTACGGTGGTCCAGAGGGCCAAATCCGCACATGACTCCAATAAAGTCACGCATAGGGAGGAGCGTTACAACAAGATAGCGGTGGGAAGTCTGATTCAGTCCACGAATCGGCTCTTTCAAACAAATCACTTCAATGAACCGGTTCAAAATTATTCAGTTTTGATTACGTCATCACGTAACGCAGCGTCATTTTTTAAATTTAAAAATGCACCGTCGTTCAAAACTTCTTCTTCTTCCTTTTTTTTCACAGTCTATGGCTCAAACGCAAATACCGAACATTATACAATTATGCATGCAAAACTAAAGCACAGCAATATTTTATTATATTATTGTTTAGCCTATAATAATATATATATATTATCTATGTTTTATAATAGTATAAACATTAGAATAACTGCAATCGATATCAAATATAGGCCTACTACTACTAATAATAAAAACTCATAATATTTTAAAGTCTTATAGCTAGTCTTTGACTATAACAACAAAACCATAAATATAGGTTTTTACTTAGAAAACTTTTATTTATAAATACGAAGTTTACTCACAAATATAAGTAAATCAATTAAATAAATAGCCTACACTTTTTTCATCCTCTTTAGAATATTCAGTGAAGCCAAAAAAGTAAAAGTGAACACTTAATATTTTCATAGAAAATTTTCTCTATTCTCTCTCAATATAGCTTTCACAGAAAGTACAGTTCATGCTTTTTAAAGTATAAAGCGTTTTTGTTTATAAGGTTGTTTACTCAAATTTTTCACCAAGCTTATAAAAACGTTATTTAGAAGACTAAGCCACATAAAGATAGGCTAGTTTATAAATAGCCTAAGGCATATTCCAGTCCACTATATGGCAGAAACATTATGTGATATTTCAAAAAACAGCAACGGTTTTCGCCCACCCACCTATATCTCTGTTATAGTACTTGCCATGTTTAACGAGTTGCTGTGAACTCGAGAACCGCTCGGACAGATTCAGTCGTGGACGACTCGTTCAGACTGATTTTGTGAACCGGTTGAACCAATTCATTGAAAAATCCAACTCAACCGAAAGATTCGTTCACGAGTCGGACGCCGCTAGAGAGCAAGAGGGGCTCCACGGAGAGAAATACAGTCGGCATATTAATGGAAAGTGAACAGGTTGGCGTGTCCGCCCTTTAAGTTGAGGACTGTGCGAGTCAATTCGACTTTATTTAATGGAGTTTCAAGTCCAGCGTGTGTGATTGACGCGTCTGTACAGATGCTGGCTGCTCCGGTCGCGCCGGGGGAAGGAGAGGTTTTGACATCTTTAGATTTGTTGTTATTATAATCAGCTGACCGGTGCTGAAATTGCTCCGTTTGCTGTTTTCTAGAAAGCGGTGAGAGTGATGAGCGCCTGTCAGGACAAAACGTCTTTGAGTTGTTCGCAAAGCAGGGAGAATGTCAGCGGCAGTGAATGGGGAAGGATGGATGATGCGTGTGCGTCCTGCTTTGACGAACCCACGGGCGACGCGATACGCGCCGGGATGGACGCGGTGCAGCCGGGCTTAGACGGACATCTGCCGCTGCCCCGAGGCCAACGCCAACTGATGCTAGGCCTGGTGGAGGAGGGTTTCGCCGGCTATCATGGCCGTATCGGTTCTGATCCGGACTCCGATTATCTCGACATCACCAGCGACCCGAACTACAGCGAAAGTGACGGGAACGTCGCCACGAAAAAGCGCAACCGCTCCAACAGCTCGCGGCACCGCGGGGAAGTTGTTACGGAACTCGGACCCGAAGAGGTGCGCTGGTTCTACAAAGAGGACAAGAGGAGCTGGAAGCCGTTCGTTGGACACGATTCTTTGAAAATCGAGTTGGCTTATCGCAAGTACTGCGAACTTAATCCGAACGAGGTCAAACGGAGGGATGCGGGTGAAGAAGCAGAGGATTTATTCGAGTCACCAACGGGATGCGAAGCACCGGCGGTCCGGAGACAATCTGCGGCGCTGGCAGCGCAGCTGGTACCCGAGAGCGAGGATGCTGGATGCTGCTTAACGGACGAGACGGAGCTGGATTCAGAAAGCATCAACGTGGACGCAGTGTGCGTCCGTGGAGGACTCTACGAGGTGGACATCAACAAGAAAGACTGTTATCCTGTATACTGGAACCGTGAGTAGCCTATATTTTTACAAGCTAACATTAAAGAAAACTAAAATTGATTTGGAAAACAAAATAGATGTTTTGCAGAATGTTCACACAGCTGTTATACATATAACGATATTACATGGTTACTTGAGGCTGTCAAGCTCCAAAAGTACCATGAAAGTGTCCTAAAAGTGGCCATTATTTGCCAAAAAATCACTGCCATAGCTCTCAAATCTATCAAATCAATGAGTTCAATATTCAGATTTGACCCTGAAAGTCATTGCATCAGATATGATGTCAGTCTCGTTGGTTTGAATGTGGTTTTGATGGAATAACAGCATACATTACAGTCTGTTCCTCAAATGGATTGCACTAGTCCCTTACTAATGGAACATTATAGTGTAACATCTCCTTTTGTGTTCGTAATAACATATGTAATGATGGGATAACTTTTATTTCAAACTTTGTATTCAGAGGTGGGCGAAATCAATCAATAGGAATCAGATATTTCACATTAAGGTGAGAAGTAAAGGGTGTTTTAGTTGGTCGCACTTATTTGCACTGTTGACTTCTGTGCGAGCTGTAAAATTTGTGTCAAATTGTGAGCTATTGACAATGGACCATTTTTTGCCCACTAAATTTTGGTGAGATTTCACTATGTCACTGCACCTTAAAGGAATAGTTCACCCAAAAATGAAAATTTTGTCATTATTTACTCACCCTCTAGTTGAACACAAAAGAAGATACTTTGAAGAGTGTAGGAAACCAAACAGTTGCAAGTAGCCATGAATTCCATAATGTGGAAAAAAGCAACTGTTTGATGACAAACATTTTATATTTTGTTCAGCAGAAGAAGGAAATTCATACAAGTTTGAAACAACATGAAGGTAAGTAAATAATGACAACATTTTCATTTCTGGGTGAACTATTCCTTTAGAGCCTGCTATACACTACAATGTACGGCCTCACACATATACGATAAATTGTAGCCAAGACACAATTCAGCATTGAAATCGGTTGCATAACGGTCTTGTCATTCTGTACTTGCGTTCTCAATTTCAAGCTTAGTGTTCACAGTCCAAAACAATGAAACTAACTACCATACAGATGGTACACCATAGGTGTTTGAGAAAACAGCGCCAACTTAGAGAAAAAGAGAAATCTATATATTGCTTTTCTCTATATGAAGCACAGACTTCATTCAAGCCACAAAAATTGACATAAAAGTTATTATGTATGTGAATAGCAAATATAATATAATATAACCATGAATTCGTCACACTAGGCGATCAAAGACAAATTTACCCTACGATAACAGAAATCTTTTGGGCTCAAGTCAGATGAAATGTTTCTTCAGAAAGGGATAACAATTCATACGGCCTGCGTTTACAGAACAGGACCACATCCCGGTCATGAGAGGCCAGTGGTTCACGGATGGGACCTGGTTGCCACTGGAGGAAGAGGACAGTGACCTCATTGAACTGGAGTACCTGGCCCGTTTCCGAGGCCAGCAGATGAAAGACACCTTTGACACGGAAGCGGTGGCCACCACGGTGGACAGCAAAGATGGTAATAAACCATGCTACGAATAGGACTCAGGGTTAGGATGCATTGTTATATGGGTCAAGCCCAAAAAAAGGCTGACTTAACATTGACACTTAGTTCAGCTGATCTAGAGGCACGGTCATGGATGAACCACAACCCAAGCCAGACATCCTGTTTGTCTCATATGACACACATTTGAAATAACACAAACACTGGTGACATGTATACTACAGAAAGGCTATTGACTGTCACTTGTGTTTGCAAATAGTCAAAAAGACCCTTAATTGAAATGAGCTGATGTGGTTAGACATTACTTAACAGTCAGGTAATTTGAAACAGACGTGTTTGACTTCTGCCCTTAATTCACTCAGCCATTCACAGTCTGAAACTGAGCCGGAGCCACGTGGACTGGCACAGCGTGGATGAAGTGTACCTTTACAGCGATGCTACCACTTCAAAGATCGCACGGACTGTTACTCAGAAACTGGGATTCTCCAAAGGTTTGTAACAGTCTTGATTAGTAAGTACATTCTCAATGGTGTTACTCATTTAAAGACCACATGAAATGGATTGATGAGTACAGTATTCTTTCTTAAGTTTTTTATTTTCTGTTTGAGTAGGACGTATTCACCCATTTTTTTAAATAGCTAATCCATAGTTGAACTCGAATAACATAATAGCATACCTACTATTTCTGCAGTACAAAAGTGTAGTATGCTAGTATGTTATTGCAAATTCAGTGCATGATTTGCTATTTGCTGGCTGAATGATGTAGGAGAGACTTTCACATTCTAGTGTGCATTTGATGGAACAAAAATCTGTGGCCACGTACACACTACAGCTAAATTCGGTTGTCAGTTCACCTTTTACTCCTTAATCGCGTTCTGTACACACATAATTCACTAAAATACGGGAGTGACAATCGCATTCCACAACCGCATTAACTCCAAAAAAATACAGGTAGTGACAACCGCCTTTACAGAAATTCTACGCAGTGTGTACGGAACTGAACTGAACAACTAGTTGTTAATGACGTATTTGAACGTACATCAGTGTATTCGTCTGTATGTGAGATGCAAGAAAATAACAGTGAATAACAGTGAAAGAAGTCTTAACTTAGCACAGGGTTAGCTGCGCTCATGAGCCGTCCGGTAAAGTGACAGTGTTGCCAGATCTTCATAGAAAAAAAACAAACAAACAAGGACAAGCACAAAAAACACCAAAACACCCAAATGCTTTGTTTTATAACACCAAAAAAATCATATATCTCATATCCGTGACAGACCACTTTATTAACTTCATAAAGTGCCTATCTTTATGAGCTAAGACCAAACAACATGCCTGAAAGCACTTGTAAATATGAGGACATGGCAACATTGCAAGCCAGCGCTCTCTAAAGCAGCCTCCCGAGCATAAACAACACACACCACGTCTATCAGCGGTAGTTTAGTTAAAATCGACGGACAAAAAGAGTCTTTAGTCAAAAAATGGCACATAACAAATGGCTAAACTTTTATTCACTCCCGCAAGATGACAGAATGTTGCTATGGTTACAAATGCGGGAGTGACTGCTGTTCCGTACACACATGGAACGATAATTTACGGGACTCACTCCCACATTTAAATGCGGTTGTCACTCATGAAACTTGTGGCCTGTGAGTCATCAATATTTTTGGTCCAGTTTCCCAAGAGAAAGAGAAGTAACTTTTCAATTCATGTATCTGCTGAAAGTACATTATTAGAGTACACTAGCCAGCAAACAGAAATGGACTAAAAGACAAAAATAAAAACACAAATTTTTAATTTTACTGCAGGCTTTTGTACTTTAATACTTTTGTACCAAGAGAAAATCAAGAGATTATGTACTGACTGAGTCTACTGTGAATTAGTGAAGTTAGAGTAATTATCACTGAACTAATATACTGTGAAAGATTATACTTAAGTGCAACCTAAATTTAATGTTTTCGGACACTTGTTAATTGCATGTTAATTCCAATTAAATGAAAATGTATTATATTTTAAATTTATATTAAATGCAATTAGCTGAACTTTAGAGTACTTTTTTTGACCCATGAAGTACACCTAAGTACATATTTCTATGTAATTTTATTATTACTTCTCTTGTCTTTGAAATATGGTTAAAGTGTACTGCCAAATATGCTGACAAACATTGATGTTAAACTAAATTATGCTTTAATATAATTTCTATTGAAACCTGTATGTCAATTATATTAGCAATTACACATTTGTAATGATGAAGTTGCAATTTAGTACATTGACAATATTCACTAGAGTTAAAATGATGAATTATACAAGTACTTTACATATGCTTTAGTATGTTAGTCAACAGAAGTAAGTGTACTTCTTCAAAGCAAAACAAATTTATTAAAACATAATGATTAAAAATGTACTTTAAAGTAAAACCTTTATTTTACATTATGAAGTGCACTTTTTAAAATACTTTCCAAAATATTTCTTTTATGTTCAATAGAAAAAAGAAACTAATTTTGGAAGAACATGAGGGTGAATAAATGATGACAGAATTTGCATTTTGGGGTGAACTATACGTTTAAGTACACTTTTTATTTAATAAATATGTGACCCTGGACCACAAAAGCAGTCTTAAGTCGCTGGGGTATATTTGTAGCAATAGCCAAAAATACATTGTATGGGTCAAAATTATCGATTTTTCTTTTATGCCAAAAATCATTAGGATATTAAGTAAAGATCATGTTCCATGAAGATATTTTGTAAATTTCTTACCGTAAATATATCAAAACTTCATTTTTGTTTAGTAACATGCATTGCTAAGAACTTCATTTGGACAACTTTAAAGGCAATTTTCTCAATATTTTATTTTTTTGCACCCTCAGATTCCAGATTTTCAAATAGTTGTATCTCGGCCAAATATTGTCCGATCCTAACAAACCATACATCAATGGAAAGCGTATTTATTTAGCTTTCAGATGATGTATAAATCTCAATTTCGAAAAACTGACACTTAAGACTGGTTTTGTGGTCCAGGGTCACATATTATATTATCTGCAAGTCCAATTTTACCATTCTTCTAAGATTTAAAGTACAAAACAAGTGCATATTCAATACATTTAGGCCTTTTTCCCCAAGCAGAGTCATTATCAAAACTAAATATAAAATAAAGTAATTATCAGTGTTACAAAGTAGCAAAGTTTCTTCCTTCATGTCTGGTTAGCGTCCAGCAGCGGGACCCGTCTCCATCGAGGTTACGTAGAGGAGGCGGCTCCAGAGGACACACCCCCTGAAACAACACACATAGTCTTTGTGGTACATGGGATTGGCCAGAAGATGGATCAGGGGCGCATCATTAGAAACACAAGCATGTGAGTCCACCAATCACACAGCTGAATCTGCTCAAAACCAGTCATCTAGACCTGAAGCTAACTGATGCATTTCATTGATGGTTAGGATGCGTGATGCTGCCCGCAAGATGGAGGAGAAGCACTTTTCTGACCGAACAAATGAACATGTAGAGTTCCTTCCTGTGGAATGGCGATCTAAACTCGCCCTTGATGGAGGTATTGACTATGCACAATAATAAAAAAAACAAAGTAGATTATGTTTGAAAACTATTATCATTGATAGTGTACTTTTTCAGACACCGTGGACTCCATTACTCCAGACAAAGTGCGAGGTCTGAGAGACATGCTGAACAGCAGTGCCATGGACATTATGTACTACACAAGCCCTTTGTACAGGGATGAGGTGACATACAGTTACAATCTTCCATTCATTCATTCATTCATTCATTCATTCATTTTCTCATTATTTTTCCAGCTCATTATAACTAACCCATTATAAACTAGACATGTTTCAAAATCTAGTACATAAAAAACATTTTTTCTAAGGCATCATAGTCATGCTCCTTATGCAATGGCTGTACTTAAATTATGCATAATTACGCTGCCTTATAAAATACCTTATTTCGACCAAAATCTAAATCAGCATCACATATTCTTTTTGAAGAAGGTATTCCCATGTGAAAAGAAATTACACATTAGCATGCTTAAAAAAGTTAGGAAATAGTATACTATAAAATAATATATATTTAAATGTGAACTGAATGTAATTTTTTCAGACACTTAATTGCATCTTGTTTGCAATCAATTGAAAAAGTATTATAGTTTAAATTTATATTAAATGTATATATTAAATGAGTACTTATTTGACCCACCTAAGTACATCTTTATATGTGATATTATAATTCTAATGTCTTTCAATTAATTGTACAGCCAAATGTACTTTCATGTTATTTCTATTGGAACCTATATGTCATGTATTTAAATATACTTGCAATATCACATTTTAATGATGAAGTTGCAATTTAGTACGTTAAATATGTAAATTTTCAGTGTAATACTGAATAACAGAGTAAAAATAGATTTGAGTACTTTACCTATATGTTGGTCAACATATCAAAATAATTTTAATTTTAATTTTAGCACAACAAAAGATTAAGAGAATGATTTAAAGTGTACTTTAAAGTAAAAGTTTTAATTTGACATTACAAAATGTACTTTTTAATAGTTTGCTTAAGTGTGTTAAGAAATATAATCTTGAAAGTGTTCTCTGTTTGAGTACACTTAATTGGCCTTTTATTTCATTAATATTATATTATCTCAAATACATGAATCCCTAAGGGCCAGATTTACTAACAGCTTGCGCCAGTGCAAACTGTCTTTTGGCGTTAAAATAGTACTGTCAGGATTTACTAAAGATGCGCAGTGAAGAATTAGCGCTGAAAAGGTGTGGACACAGTTATTTTTGCGCCTGACCTTATTGAATATGCATTTGTAGGAGTTTCCCTTTCAGACGCATAATTTATGGGAGGAGAGTATTCAAATGAATCACACAACGCGGTTTATTAACGTTCGTGCTTGTCAAATTACTGGTGTTTGCGCCATTATTGAACGCCCAAAAAAGCATGTCTTAAAAGCAGGCACTAATTTGTGCTGCTCTTGGTAGATTGCGCTGGTCATTATGGAAATGATCTGGCTGCGAGTTTTTTAATATGCGCATTGTCAGTAAATTACTTGCAGAATTTTCCCCTCCCATCGGCACTTTTATGGAATTGTGCTCTAATGCTAATTTGCCCTGTTTAGTAAATCTGGCCCTACATCTTCTGTAATTTTTGGACAAGAAATGTTGGGTATGAAGTTCAGAATGTATAAATATAATAGCTCAGTATAATCAAAATATATTATTTTAACCAATACGTGTTTGTGCTATGTGTTTTAGCTTATTAGAATATTTTTTTAGCTTAGCAATATTCAGATGAAATCAGTTATTGAATTTCCCATGCACTTCACACGTTTTTTATTCACTACCTATGTTCAGTGTTACAAATCTGTCACTTATTAGGTTCCATTCAGAATGCATGCTAATTTAGAAGGCAGCTGCCTATGTAGGTAGTAAACTGCATGGGAGCTGACTAGATTTTGGAGCATATCTATTCTCAGTCTCTCTCTCATGTAAAGTTTGACTAAATGTCCCACTCGTAAACTGAAGCACACTCTGTCCTACTCTTTTCTAGTACACAAATAAAGTGTCACATTTGTTCATTTCATGTTCACTGCACTTGCATCCTCAGATCACCCGCGGTCTGACCAAAGAGTTGAACCGACTCTACACGCTCTTTTGCGAGCGCAACCCAGAATTTGCAGAGAAAGGAAAGGTGTCCATCGTCTCCCACTCGCTCGGCTGTGTCATCACCTTTGACATCATGACAGGGTGGGACCCTGTGCGCTTTGTTCATGAAGAGGTGCCAGATGCCATGGAGGTTGATGTTAGCAGACAAGAACGTCAACTACTGGAGGATCTTCGTAACACATGCTTAAGGTTTGCGACTAATTGTAGTTCATTCCCATTATATTAAGTAAATGTGATAATAATAAGCAGCTACAATGAACATTCTAGAACCTTTTTTAAAGAAACAATAGAGTTTTAGGGTGGCCATTTCTATGACACCAAAAATGAGGACACTTTGCAGGATTCCAGGATAAAAACTGAAAAATATTCCTAAACCAGTGACAAAAAAATAAACATTTTAATTACATTGTTTTAATTGATTTGATCGATTTTTTTTTAATTAAATTGATTTCTGGGGACAGTTTTTACCCTTCATAAGGGCAAATTTCTAACCACATTAAATGTATGCATAATCTTTCATGTAAATCTGTATATTTTATTCAATAAATACAATTACCAATCAAATGAAATCAATATCAACAAAATCCATCTTTGCACTGCAGAAGTGTGACAGAAGCTTAGATGTATTTCTGCAGATTGTTCAATGCAGCTCAGAGATGCCATGAATGAATTTACACATGCATTAAATATAAAATATACTGAATATAGTACTATAAAATAACATTTTAAATATGAAACTGAAGCCACTATAAGGTGCCGTCAAGTCACTGTCTCTTTAATGAGTGAGTTATTGATTCACTCATTCGAACGATTTCTTCAAAACGGCCACCGTGTTGATCGGAGATACATTGGCGAAATAGAGCAAAATTGTCAATACTGACAATATTGTGTTTGAAATTTACATCACTTAATGTTAACTTGAACATAACATAACATTAACGTTTTTTGTTTATTTATTATACACCATTGTATAAAGTATAAAATAATGATCTTAAAGACAAATAAGTGTCTTCATTGGTAAATGGACATGTTGTTTCAAAACCAGACTGTCCAACCTGAAACCGGATGGATGGCCACCTTAACTGTAGCAACTGCATAGCAACATGCTAACAACCACTCAGATTAATCTAGTAATTGCATAGCAATACGCTAGCATCCAACCAGAACACACAAGACACTCTCAAACATCCTCTCAAAACAATAGCAATATGCTAACAACCACTCAAAACACATTAGCAACATGTTAACAACCATCTAGAACACAATAGCAAGACACAACCTCTCAGAACACTGTAGCAGCATACAAACAAGCTAACAACTACTCAGAACACTATAAGAACATGCTAACATCCACCCAGAACTCGCTAGCAAAACATGAATAACCTGTCTAAACACTCCAGCAAACGCATAACAACATGCTAACAATAAACACTCAGAACACTATAGCCACATGCTAACAACCTTAACCACTGCAGCAACATACTAACACGTTTAACCACTGTAGAAACGTGCTAACAACCACTTAGAACACTAGCGACATGCTAACAAACATTCAGAAAACTAGAAACTGCATATCAACATGCTAACAACCACTCAGAACACTCTTGCATCACATTAACAACCACTAGGAACATGTTAACAACCACGTAGCACACAATAGCAAGACACTAACAACCTCTCAGAACACTGTAGCAACACACAAACAAGCTAACAACTACTCAGTCAGAACACTACAGCAACATGCTAACATCCACCCAGAACACACTAGCAAAACATTAATAACCTCTCTAAACACTCCAGCAATTGCATAGCAACACGTTAACAATAAATACTCAGAACACTCTAGCAACATGCTAACAACCTTAACCGCTGCAGCAACATGTTAACAAGCTTATAGCAACATGCTAACAACCACCCAGAACAGTCTAGCAATGCGTGCTAACAACCATTCAGAACACTAGAAACAGCATAATAGCATGCTAACATAGACTACTGTACAGTGGCCCAGTAGTGCACAACACAACGGAATCTCCACAAGTAATGGAAACAAGCCGAAACACAACAAAATTAGTCCTATGCGTTGTGTTGTTGCGATTTTGTTGTGTTGTGCACTACTGGGCCACTGTACTAACAATTAACCACTGTAGCAACATGCTAACAACCACTCAGAACACTCCTGCAACACATTAACAACCACTAGCAACATGTTAACATCCACTCTGAGCACTGTAGCAACCAGACAGAAACTTGCTAATAAGCATTCAGAACATCAGCCCTGACAATGTCCTGGCTGTCTGTTTACATGGTTAGCAGCACTCTTGTTTTCATAAGAAAATGTAAAAATGTAGCTGTTATTTTAACTGTGATTTCTGTTGTTGGATACACTACAATTTAGTGATATCAACTTTTTCAACCCTTTTCTACAACCCTTTAGTTCTTAATATATTATCCAATTGTTAGTTTGTCAGCTGCATTGATGTTAGTGCTCTCCTGTTGTTTCATTGAGGAACCATGAATTAGTTAAAGGTTTTTAGATTTGTCTGCACTCTACTCCACAATGGCAATCCCTCTGTTAATCTGGTTTATGTGATGTTCCTCTCCAAAAATTTAATTTCAATATTTCGTTCGCAGAATGAGGGATTTGGAAGATAAGCTTCGGCATTTCCAAACCTCATCCTCAAGACCCTCTCCAGCGCTGAAATTCAAGGTACGTTAGTATAACCCAACCCTTCCTTTCTCCTTCTCATCTCCTGTCTGTGTTTGTCTTAATCAATAAACCATGTGATTTGCGGCTGTAGGTGGAGAACTTCTTCTGCATGGGATCTCCTCTGGCTGTGTTCTTGGCTTTGCGAGGTGTCCGTCCCGGAACCAATGGAACGCAGGACCATATCCTACCCAAATCCATCTGCCAGAGGCTTTTCAACATCTTCCATCCCACTGATCCTGTAGTGAGTGTGATTAGATTGCAGAGTAAATATAGATCAGGATCAGATTTCTCTTGTTACTGGTCCATACTGAGCCAATTGGGAAACAAAACCTAGTCTGGCAATAAAATAAATTTTATTTTAAATTCATTCTAGCATTAAAATACATGTAATCATATTAATAATTAGCTCTAATCTGTTGAAATGGTCCCTAAATTTGAATTAATTCAAGTGCACTCTTAATCATAAAGTTTATTTTACTGGCATCTGTGGTCCCATGAACATTCATAGAACCTTTCCATTCCACAGAAGCTTCTTGATAGTAGGAAAAGGTTCTTTAAATTATTAAAATTTTGGTCACACTTTATTTTAACGTTCAATTCTCGCTATTAACAAACCATTAACTATGACGTTTGCCTCAATAAACTCCTAATTTGCTGCTTATTAATAGTAAGGTAGTTGTTAAGTTTAGGTATTTGGTAGGATTAGGGATTTAGAATAGGGTCATGCAGAATATGTGCTTTGTAAGTACTAATAAACAGCCAATATGTTATTAATAGGCATGCTAATAAGCAACTAGTTAATAGTGAGAACTGGTCCCTATACTAAAGTGTTACCAAAATTTTCTTCACACTAAGAAAAATGGTTCTTTTAAAAAACTTTTGACTGAAAGGTTCTATAAGGAACTCAAAAAATGGTTCTTCCATGCCTCACTGTGAAAACCCCCTTTTTGAACCTTTATTTTTTTTAAAATATGACAAACCAAAAAAAAAAAAAAAGTAGTTGCAAATAAAACAAAGATTATTAGAGTATGTCTTTCTATGTCAAAATTTCACATTTAATTCAATGTGTTGCTTGCCATTTCTTTGAAATTAATTGTGAAAGTTACTAGCAATTTCTGAGTGAAAATTGTTTCTACACCATTTTTGTTTCCAGTATAGTTCCTGTTATTGTAATCAAATATATAGAATATCTGAATATCAGTCAGGAAATAAATAACAATCTAAATAAAGCCAAATAATTTTCTTTTAGGCATACAGGTTGGAGCCTCTCATCCTGAAGCATTATAGTAATATAGCACCTGTCCAGATTCACTGGTGAGTAAAATAATGCCTTCGTTAAATGGGTCATATGATGCGATTTCAAGTTTTCCTTTCTCTTTGGAGTGTTACAAGCTGATTGTGCATAGATAAGATCCCTGAAGTTGCAAAGACTAAAGTCTCAAAACCAAAGAGATATTCTATATAAAAGTTAAGACTCTGCCACGCCCCCCTAAAACGGCTCGTTCAAACACGCCCCCACATGTCTACGTCACGATGTGGGGAGATTTTCATAACACCGCCCAAATGTATATGCAATGAAAGAGGGCGGAACTATTACTCTCGCTGTAGTGCTGTTGCTGCCGCCGGCACCATGTCCTGGAGACGCTGTTTCATTGTGAAAGCGAAACTACTTTGTTTGGGCTTCCAAAAGAGGATACAACTAGAAATCAGTGGTTAAGTTGTATTTACAACACTGTTCCAGAGCAGTACAATGCAAATATTCGAGTGTGTGCAGCACATTTTACGGAGGACTATTTCCTGAACTTGGAAGCTACAATGCCAGCTGTGCACAAAGGCTGTTTCTATAAAGTGGGGCAATTCCAACTTTGCAAGGACAGTCTGGCACTTCTGACTCACAGCCTGTAAGTACATTTCTGCCACTGACGATTCAAACGCGAGTTTTGAGCAGTGTAGAGTAGTGCTTGTTGTTTGTCGTTTCTCCGATCACAAATGCAGACATGGTAATGTTTACGCGGCGCGATGCAACGCGACGTGTAAAAAGACAGTATAAGTCATTATAATCAGTAATTATGTCCCCACTGGATGCAACAAATGCCTCGTTTGTAATGGGTTTTATTGTTTTTGTGTGGTCGCGCCGTGAAACACCATTACATTACGGTGAGGGGCGTAACATTTCCGTCTCACGCTTGAGGTATTCGGCCAATCACAATGCACCGGATAGCTGGCCAATCAGAGCACGGCTCACTTCTCAGAACGATGAGTTTTGTAAAAATCGATGCGTTTCAGAAAGGCGGGGCTTAGAGGAGCAACAATAATGTACAGTATGTGGAAAATAATGTGTTTTTTGAACTTTAAACCACATAAACACATTGCATTACACCAAATACACAAAATAATGTTCTTTTTAGCAACATCATATGACCCCTTTAAATAAATAAAAAAATTTAATTCATAGACTTAAATTGGAAAAAAAAGATTTATTTATTTTCCCAAAAATATATTATGCAAATAAAAATATTGTAAGCAAAGAAAGTTCTGCTTCTATAATGTACAGTACACTCTGTGACTACATATATTTCTGTACATTCATGTAACCATTGATTGTTTTTTTAGGTACAACACCACCAGCCCCACACCATATGACCAGATCCGTCCCACTCTACTGAATCCGTCAAAGGAAAGTGCTTCTGTGTCCGATACGGAGAGCCTCCCGAGCCCCTGCACCTCCCCTCCGCAGCCCCGCAGACACTATGGCGAGTCTATCACCAGCCTGGGCAAGGCCAGCATCATGGGTGAGATGGAAAGAGAGAGGTCATTAAAGACATCTGGAATAGTAAAACACTTGCAGGGCAAGCAGGATATATAGTGTGCAGTGTAGGAGTAGGATTACGCTTCCCAAATACTGAGATAATGGCAGTCTGCCTTCAATTACTGCGTATCTGCAGTTTATAGCTCTTGATTTTAGTGCACAAAGCGATAAATAGAAACAGCTCAGCAAAGCATTGGATCAATAGAAAGCAATTAGGAAGTGTCACAGAAACAACTGGAGATTTGGAAAAGCCCTTAGCAATAATATATATATACAATAGTCAACATTTGAAGTGGATCAAATCCTTGTCCTAAAACAAAAACAATACCCGTTCTTGTCTTAGGACAACTTTGATGAACTTTTTTGATCCACTTCAAATGTTGACTACTATGTATATGTATATATATATATATAAAGAAAAAGAAAAATATCACTACTTAGATTTAAATATATGTAGTAATTCAGAATCATTGAATGGATTTCAGATTTACAGAAGGCAATCTTTGTGCATATATATGCTTTTTTTTAATACAAATGCTGCATGTGCCAAAGCAAGCTTTCTGATTTCTGAAATAAGGTGGTTTCATGACTCTTAAAATGTAACATTAACTGTACATACTTGTTTTTTTTTCCACAGGAGCGGCAAGTATAGGTAAAGGCATTGGCGGTATCCTGTTCTCCAGATTTTCCCGCTCTAGTGGACAGGTGGGTGGTGTGGAGGAGGAGCCATCAGACTCTGAAGGTGGGGCGTGTGAGAAAGGAGAAGACGGCCGGCCTGTGGAGTTAGACGATAAAGTTGAGGAGAAGACAGAGGAGAAAATCGAGGAGAAGACAGGAGACACCAGCATGTCACAATCAGCCTCTGTCATTATGGATAACTCATCCTGTAAGAACCATCTGCACAAAGTACTCTTATTGTGCACTCCGATTCATTTTCCCTATATTCATAATATGATGAAATCAGTAATTCAGTTTAGGAAACCTGTTTGAAAACAAACAATATCTTTGCAGTTTCATTTGTTGCCGCTAATATTTCTGAAAACACTTTTTATTGATAACTTTATCCTTTATAATTAATAATGGAAACCTGTGTCCACATCTTAGTAAAACATAGTAATTGCAAGATAAAGTTTAAAGCTAAAAATAGAGTCACATTGTGAGATATAAAGTTGCAATTTCCGAACACAGTGTCGATTTGCAAGGTATAAAATATCATTGTGAGTAGGGATGGGTGATATACCTGTGGACACGATCAACCAGTAGAGATTCTCGACTATTGTCTCTATCGCTCATGTGACATTGCTGTGCTACATGGTCACAAAAACGTAATGTTTGCATGCATTTTTAAGCATTGCGGTTTAAAAACAAGTCATTTTAACCTGATGAAATGCAATCAGCAGCGAAAGAGAAATCAATTCGGAGACGGTGCTCAGAGAGCGCGGGAGTATTGAAAGGAGTTATTTTTGCCGCTTTATAGGCTTTGAACACTTAAATACACACACTTGTATGTCGCAAAATGCCTGTCTTTGCAAGTATCCTTGTAAACACAGTGATATAGGTCTTAAGTGAAAGCAAACAGCTGAGAAAGAAAACACATGTGTAATAGTATATTGGATCCAGGCAGCTCTTAAAGTGACAGCAGTCTAATATTCCTGCTGTCTGTCATTCATGTTAATCAAACAACAAAAGAGAGAAAATCTCTCACTGCTCTTGACTAAATCACTTTTGTAACTTTAATAAGAAGAAATATATATTTAATTTACACAGTGAAGAATATGCAGTGTTTTTATACATTTGATTACTTTATACAATGTATGTAGCATTTCTTATTTATTTGTTCTACTGTAGGTTTTTTGTCCTATTGCTTGTAATTAGTTTTTTTATTCTTATTTAATTCCTGAGTGTTTACTAGTTTAATTCCTGACTGTTTGGCTAGTTTTTTTGTGATATTGACACTGGTGACAAGAATGATGATATTTCTATGATATCAAAATTTTTGATATCATAAAGACCTTATTTAAAGCAAAAATATCTATATTGTAATATATATCGTAACTAGGGATGCACGATATTGTATTTTTGCCGATATCCGATATGCCGATAATTTTTAGCTCATTTTGGCCGATACTGATATATTTCCTTTTGTTTGGAAACAACACCAAGTCTCTACTGTGCAGAAATTATAAGCCAAATATTTTTAAATTTTTGGTTAGTTTTTAACAATAACTTATTTGTTAGAATTAAATAAACAATAATGAAGGTTTTTTGACAGTACATTGAAGCTTTGAAAGTAACTATAAAAAAACTATATGTGAATCGCTGCATTTTTTTCCCCAGAAAGATGTAGTGTTAACCCTAACATTTTATTTTAAGATTTAACATTTGTAGATGGTCTAAAGCAAAAGAGTAGTAAAAATTCTGAAAATCTTTTAGAGCTTATGATTTGTTTAAAAAATAAAACATATTACACATTAATGAATAAATCACTATATATAAAATTTAGTTACTTTAGTTTATTTATTTTTAAAGCACATTTTTACAGCCGAGGTTGCCCAAAGTGCTGTACAAGCATAATATTTTTAATTTTAATTGTGTCATGTACAAGTGATTTTTTTTTTCATGTAAGCTATAGCTTCTAACCTTTAAATCAAAATATACTCATTATTTTATGACATCAATTACTGCTTTATTTAATCAGAAACACAGTCTAAATGTTATTTGTGTAGGCTATTTTACTTTTAATTTAATTAGACGTAGGCCAACAGCGCCCCCTACGGAATTAAAACTCCTTACCAAACGGGCATTAGGACCCGGGGGAGGCTGCCGCTGCGTGTGCTATTACTGTTTACTCTATCATACAGGATCATGTCATTCTGTATGTGCATTCTCAGTTTAAATGCAGCAATCCAACAGAGTGAATCTAATCATCATTCAGACAAAACTTTGCTTCAAGGATGAGTCACAAAGCTGGCGTGATCTAATCGCTAGCACATCCTGAGCACATGTGAGTTAATGTATTCCTCTTATCGGCAAGACACATCGGCATAATTTTTCATATCGGGCCGATGCCGATATTTACATTTAAAGCCATTATCGGCCGATTCCGATATTAGTCCGATAATATCGTGCAAAATATCGTAAGATTTTGGTCATATGGCACACCCCTAATTGTAAGATTCAAAGTCACAATTGTAAGGCATAAAGTCAGATTTTAGACATATCGAAACGTTCTAAGACATAAACAATTCGAAGATATAAAGTTAGAATTACAAGAAATAAAATCGCAGTTAAAAGAAACAAAGTCGCAATTGTGAGATACAGTCACATTGCTAGATATGATGACAGTGTGAGATATAATATGAAAAACAAATTCACAATTGCGAGATATCAAATCATGTTGTGTATATAAAATTGCACAATGAGATATAAAATCATAATTTTCAGAAACAAAGTTGCAGTTACCAGATACAAAGTCACAGTCTGAAGGTACGTCATGTTTTAAGACATAAATTCATTATTTGAACATATAAAATCTCAATTCCAAGAAATAAAGTTGCAATTTTAAGAAAGGTCACAATTGCAAGATATAGTAACATTACTAGACATGAAGTCACAGTGTGAGATATAAAGTTGCAGTTATGAAAAACATTTACGAAAAGAAGTTGTGAGATAAAAAATAAAAAAACCTCTAGATTTCTTCTTTTACTATTTGTTTTCTTAAAAAAAAAAAAAAAATCTTGCTACGTATACTGCTTTAGGCTAACCGTGACTTGTCATAGCGCTTGCATGTTGTTGCTCTTTTGTTGGTTTTGATTGCTTCTATTGTCCTCATTTGTAAGTCGCTTTGGATAAAAGCGTCTGCTAAATGACTAAATGTAAATGTAAATGTAAAATCACATTACAAAATATATTCACAAATCGAAGAGATAATTTCGTAATTTGCAAAATGTAAAGTTACACTGAGAGGTATAAAGTCAAATTGCTAGATACGTTTCAATTCCAAGAAACAAAGTCGCAGTTGCGAGAAATGAAGTCACAGTTTGGATATATTTATTTTTACTCTGAGGTGGAAACGGCTTCCATGAGAAGCTTTGATGATTTGTCAAAAGTAGAAAATCAAACCTCTAGACCTCCAAAACCCGTGACAATAACATTTTTCTTGTGAATGTTTTGCAGTGGAGCTCGAGAAACGCATCGACTTTGAGCTGAGGGAGGGCCTGGTGGAGAGCCGCTATTGGTCAGCGGTGACGTCGCACACAGCCTATTGGTGCTCCCACGATGTGGCTCTGTTTCTGCTAACATTCATGTACAGGCCAAATGAAGTGAATGATATGCCAGAGGACAACCCTGAATCATAACACACATAAGAACATATGAACTCTCACACAGCACCACCCTTGACCACTCCCTTAATTTAGTTTAGCAGACCTTGTTCACTGTGCATCAGAGATCCTGTCCTTGCCTTGTTTTTCCTAATTTAGAAGCACACCCATGGAAGAGACCTACTCTCTCCACTACATCCCCAGCTAGGACTGTTCTTAAACTCGATGAGATGGTGGTAATGATCCTACTTATTGCAGCTTGAAAATTCTGACCATTCACACCTTGATGATTCCCAAAGCAGCGGACTCTTCATATTGACTGATGTGTGTTGACTTAAGTTGTGGTTGTGTATGACTGACAATAATCTGCTGAATTGAAGGTTCACAATCAGAAGGGGTATTTGAAAAGTACATGTGTTTTCTTGCCTAAAAATAATAGTTTTGAAAAATTTTATAAATTAAGCATAAATATATGTTTACGTTATTTAGATGATAAAACACAATCTGAATCACTCCTAAAAGTGGCCAAATATTGAGTTGATAGTTGACGGGAGCAGTGCACATAGACATGATTGATTAATTTCGAAGAGAATAACCATTAGTAAACATTTGGTTCACCCAAAACTATCAATTCTGTCATTAGTTGTTCAACATCATGTTGTTCCAAATTCATGTGATTTTCTACATAAGTGGAACAAAAGGAGATATTTTGAAGAATTGTACTAGTTGCTTTTTTCCATGCAATTACATTGAATGGAGACCAGTGTTATTTTAGTATCACTGATATACTTTTATAGATTTTATTCATATTTTGAGTTTTTATTATTTTTTGTTTGTTTGTTTGTTTTCATTCTAATTTTAGTTATATTAGTAATTTTTTAATTTAACTTTTGAAATAAGAAAATTAGAAATATTGGGCGTGTATAAATAAGTTTACTTTTTTTTTTTTTTTTTTCTATTTTAGTTATTTTTTTATTTCAAGTTTTTTTTTTTTTTAACATTAATAAGCTTGATGGATACTGAAGATTTTAATCTTATAAAATGTGAAAATATTCCAAGTCCTCTGAAGTTAATTTGAAGAACAGGATGAAATTTAAGTTGTCATTCTCTAAAAATGTTTTCATCTGCACTAGCTCTCCTTTCCACAGTCATGAGTGGAGTAGCAATGTCTGAATCATGAATGAATCTTTATTTGAGTTAGATCTTTTCAACTGACGTAGTTGACAAAAAACAGTCTGAATGATTCGTTCATGCATTAGACTGATCCAGTTACTGAGCTTGAACTCACTAAATCTTTGATCCGCTCACAGTGTTTTAGGAGAACATTATCAATGAATAACCACTTACCTTTCAGTCTGTTCCTGAAATTATTGTCTTGCTTCAGAAGACTTGGAACATAGTTGTATGGATTACTTTTATGATCCCTTTTGCACCTTGAAAGCGTCAGTTCCCGTTTATTGTAATTGGAAAGATTGACCAGAACATTCTTCAGAATTTCTTCCATGGAAAGTCATACTGGTTTGGAACGTCATGGTGGAGGATCACAGAATTTTAGTTTCTAGGTGAACTATTCCAGACATTTCAGGTCCTTTTCCTTCTTCTCTTTCTGATACATTTGAGGCATTAGTTTCTCCTCTGCACTCGCATGATAGACACTGAAATCTACTGCATATTTGAATGCACTCTTTGCTATGATCACCATTGAATTAGAGTTTATGCTTTAACATGCATGAAAGACAAAGTCTGGATGTTTTCCACTGAGGCTGTTAGAAAAACTCCTTACAACTGGATCTCCTCTTAGTTCTGTCCCAGTTGAAACAACATTTTTCATACGTGGCATTCTCAAACATGTTGTTTTCTAATGTATTTTAGCACTAATGAACCATATAGTCACAAAGACATTGCCAAATAACCATCATTTTTTTGTGTTACGTCCATGTTTTCTGTATTAATTTTGTATGATTTGTTTACAGTAATCCAGAAAAATGACACCCCCATGCCTTTACGATGACAAGAGAAAAGCACTTAACATTTCTCCTTACCTCACCCTTGAATGTGCCAATAAACTGAAGAGTGAGATCTTCATCAGGCGTGTAGTCAGAGGGGAACGTCTGCATTATGTGCATAATATATATCAGAACTGGACTCCAGCGTGTCTGTTCATGTTTGGCTTCAGTGAACACAGAGCTGTTCCTCTTTTATGAACCTCGTGTTTTTCATTAAAACTGATATCGACCGCCTGCTGTCTCATTCTGTTAACTGCTTTTAAATCCTGACTTTATAGGTAATATAGGGATCAGCTAGCATAAGCACAGTTTGCTATGGGCCTTGGTCAAAACAAATGGAAAACAATAGAATACAACTTTATTAATCCCTGAAGGGTGATTTAGTTTTAGCCTAAATAATGAGTTGTCAAATGAAGACACTAGAGCTGTTGTTCTCAACTGGGGGCTTGTGACCTAATTAAGAGGTCAGCAATACTGTAAAATCTTAAAATAGAAGGGTAAAAGTTTTCCATATCGTATGTTGTTAAGCTGGTAAATTGCACTTGCTTATGCATTTTCAAAATAAAAAATAGATAAATAAAATTTAAAAGACAAAAATTTAATTATAAATAAATAAGAGTTAATACAAAATAAAAAAATCTGGAGTCTTTTTAAAAAAATTTTTATAAATAAATTTTTATTAATACTTTTTATTATAAGACGTTTATAATGTTACAAATGTTACTATTCTTTTGAACTTTCTGTGCAATTATCAGATTATCCTGAAAGAAGGTTTCTACAAAAAAACATTAAGCAGCACAACTGGTTTCAACAATGAAAATAATAATAAAAAAAATGTTTCTTGAGCACCATATCAGCACTGTGACACTGAAGCAGTGATATTTTGGTATCATTGAGATAATATTGTACTTTTTATTAATATTTTCAATTAGTTTTAGTGCTGGGCAATGATTAATCGCGATTAATTGCATCCAAAATAAAAGTTTTTGTTTATATAATATATGTGTGTGTACTGTGTTATTAAGTATATATATATATATAAAGACACACACATACACTATATATTTTGAAAATATTTACATGTCTGTATTTATATTCATATAATTTATATTATATAAATATATTTAATATATAAACATAACATTTTTCTTAAATACACTGAACAAAATTATAAACGCAACACTTTTGTTTTTGCCCCCATTTTTCATGAGCTGAACTCAAAGATCTAAGACTTTTTCTATGTACACAAAAGGCCTATTTCTGTCAAATATTGTTCACAAATCTGTCTAAATCTGTGTTAGTGAGCACTTCTCCTTTGCCGAGATAATCCATCCACCTCACAGGTGTGGCATATCAAGATGCTGATTAGACAGCATGATTATTGCACAGGTGTGCCTTAGGCTGGCCACAATAAAAGGCCACTCTAAAATGTGCAGTTTTATCACACAGCACAATGCCACAGATGTCGCAAGTTTTGAGGGAGCATGCAATTGGCATGCTGACTGCAGGAATGTCCACCAGAGCTGTTGCCCGTGAATTAAATGTTCATTTCTCTACCATAAACCGTCTCCAAAGGCGTTTCAGAGAATTTGGCAGTGCATCCAACCACCTCACAACCGCAGACCACGTGTAACCACACCATCCCAGGACCTCCACATCCAGCATCTTCACCTCCAAGATCATCTGAGACCAGCCACCCAGACAGCTACTGCAACAATCGGTTTGCATAACCAAAGAATTTCTGCACAAACTGTCAGAAACAGTCTCAGGGAAGCTCATCTGCATGCTCGTCGTCTTCATCGGGGTCTCGACCTGACTGCAGTTCGTCGTCGTAACCGACTTGAATGGGCAAATGTTCACGTTTGATGGCGTCTGGCACTTTGGAGAGAGGTGTTCTCTTCATGGATGAATCCCGGTTTTCACTGTACAGGGCAGATGGCAGACAGCGTGTATGGCATCGTGTGGGTGAGCAGTTTGCTGATGTCAATGTTGTGGATCGAGTGGCCCATGGTGGCGGTGGGGTTATTGTATGGGAAGGCGTATGTTATGGACAACGAACACAGGTGCATTTTATTGATGGCATTTTGAATGCACAGAGATACCGTGACGAGATCCTGAGGCCCATTGTGCCATTCATCCACGACCATCACCTCATGTTGCAGCATGATAATGCACGGCCCCATGTTGCAAGGATCTGTACACAATTCCTGGAAGCTGAAAACATCCCAGTTCTAGCATACTCACCGGACATGTCACCCATTGAGCATGTTTGGGATGCTCTGGATCGGCGTATACGACAGCGTGTTCCAGTTCCTGACAATATCCAGCAACTTCGCACAGCCATTGAAGAGGAGTGGACCAACATTCCACAGGCCACAATCAACAACCTGATCAACTCTATGCGAAGGAGATGTGTTGCACTGCGTGAGGCAAATGGTGGTCACATCAGATACTGACTGGTTTTCGGACCCTCCCCCGAATACAGTAAAACTGCACATTTTAGAGTGGCCTTTTATTGTGGCCAGCCTAAGGCACACCTGTGCAATAATCATGCTGTCTAATCAGCATCTTGATATGCCACACCTGTGAGGTGGATGGATTATCTCGGCAAAGGAGAAGTGCTCACTAACACAGATTTAGACAGATTTGTGAACAATATTTGAGAGAAATAGGCCTTTTGTGTACGTAGAAAAAGTCTTAGATCTTTGAGTTCAGCTCATGAAAAATGGGGGCAAAAACAAAAGTGTTGCGTTTATAATTTTGTTCAGTGTATATACATGCATGTGTGTGTATTATATATACATAATACATTTGCACAGTATGCACACATATATTATGTACACAAAATATTTTATTTTATTTATATTATTATATAATTTTTTATATTATATTTTTATATTATTTTGTGCCCAGCGCTAATTAGTTTAAATTTTCAGGGCCCAAGCACTGAGCACCTCCTTGGAATTGTTCTGTTTGTTATTGTATTTCGCATTTTATCATATTTTTCCGTTTTAGTTTCAGTCATATAATAATCCCACAATGAAGACTGGAGTTACAGGTTACAGCTGGTGAACATTCAGTTTTGCCTTCGCATTACGTTTTAAAATGTATTAAAAGAAGTTATTTATAAATTATCTTTTACATTATACTATTTACAATATTACTGTTCTGCTGTATTTTTGATCAAATAAATGCAGCCTTTTTGAAAATAAGAGACTTGTTTCAAAAACATTAAAAAATCATCTCGACCCCAACCTTTTGAACGATATAGGATATATCATGTTAAAAAACCAAATGGGATTAAAAAAACCCCCTTATTTATAAATGTATTCATATTTGTTTGTTTGTTTGTTCAGTCATTAATTGATTGTTTATTTATTAACAATTTATGAAGTTGAGTTAAAATGATATGCTAAAGAATTCTTTATAGTGATTCCAGGGGAAGCAAAAAAACAAAACAAAACAAAAACACATTCAGTAGTCCCTTATAAACCTTTGTGTTTCAATTCTTAAATAAATATTTGTTTCTGATCAGCTTATTCAGCTGTTGATAAAATCAGTGTCACGTCTTCCAATCAGCCCTCCAGCCACGTGATCATCAGCGTGCTTCAGTTTCCTCTGTGTGTGTGTGTGTTTGTTTGTGTTTGAGTGCGTGTGGCTCCGTCTCAAGTACAAGCCGCCAAACTAGACAGGATGTTTGAGCTCAGCTGACTCAGACGCGTCTATGATTCCTAAAGTGTTCTCTCAGTAGGCAGCTCACTAGGATATAGCACACAGCCTGCGGGTTTTCTGCGGGTCTTGCCACACGCCCAACAGTGTCTCATTAGATGCGGGATAAAGATGGCTTGAGGCGCAGACACAGACTGGGCTGCTGGAAACTTCTCACCGCTCTTCAGGGCTCGAGGGAGGAGGAAAGCTACAGGAAGGGAAAGCAGAAGGTGTGTTGATTGATCTAAATCTAAAAAGATTTGTGTGGGGTTTAGGAATTCATAAAGTTGTTCTGTATTTAGGGACCTTTTAAAGCAACAGGTGAGCTAACATGACGTTTGTCATGTAGATTTTAAATGTATTAACTTTTTTAATAAAAACGTTTAACAAGCGTTAATTGTTTTAAAATGTAATATTAAATGCTTTTTTTGACCATATTTATTAACTTTGTTGGTCACACTGGGGCTAGTTGTTACACTTATTAAGGCTACTTGAGTGAATATTTCTCAATTTACAGATCTTGGTAGATTACTTAGAAATTGTAGTCCCTTACTGGTTCCAAATTACATGACAAAAATTGTAGTTAGTAATGTAATCCATTACATTACACATTTTAGGTAGCTTAATGTAATCAGACTACTTTTTGATTACTTTTTACCTAACTCTAGGGATTTAAATAGGATAATCTAATACCATATTGATATAAAATACAAAGAGTAAGAAAATATATTCCATTTGTTGTAATTAATAACATTAAGTGTATTAAACATTACATCAAGGTTTCCCAAACTGGACTACTATTGCTATTGTGTGAATAATATGTAATGATGTAATCAATAAAAAAGTAACTGTAGTCTGATTATGAGTATTTTAAAATGTAATTTAATCTGAAGTACTTAATTTCTGGAATCTGATTACATAATCCAGATTACATCTAATGAGTTACTACTCAGCTCTGTCAATATATGTGTGTATATATATACATAACATAAACTTGCCTATGTATAAAAAAAAAAAAAAATATATATATATATATACACACTATAATGTTCAAATTATTTTTAAATGTATTTGAAAAAAGACTATCTTATTTGATATACATATTTCTGTGATGCAAAGCTGAATTTTTCATTATTCATTATTCTAATATAAAGATTTGCTGTTCAAGAAACATTTATTGTTATTATCAGTGTTGAAAACGTTTTGCTGATTAATATTTTTGTGGAAACCATGATAGTTTTTTTTTCATGATTCCTTTTTTTAATTTGAATCTTTTATAGCATTTTTTTTTACAGCAGTAGAAATATTTTGTAATGTTCTAAAAGTAATTTAGTGTAATTTAATGTATCCATTCTAAATTATATATATATATATATAAGAATGATTTCTAAAGGATCATGTGACACTTTAGACTGGAGTGATGGCTGATGGAAATTCAGCTTGGCATCACAGAAATAAATTATACTTTAAAGTATATTAAAATAGAAACCATTATTTTATATTGTAATAACATTTTGCAAGATTGCTGTTTTTTTTTGTATTTTTGATCAAATAAATGCAGCCTTGATGTGCTTAAGAGACTTCTTTAAAAAACATTACAAGTCTTACTGATCTAAAACTTTTGAACGGTAGTGTTTTTATATATATATATATATATATCTCAGTGCTGTCAATCGATTAAAAATTTTAATCGTGTTAATCACAGTCCACAGTTCTGTTTCCTTAAACTAGTTTGTCATGCATTTCTTTATTTCAACAGATTTAAATAAAGAAATGCATGACAAACTAGTTTAAGGAAACAGAACCTTTCACACCTCCGCCAGGTATGAGACATAATCCTTATTGTTCTTTTTTTTTTGTTTGTTTTTGTTTTTTTTTTTCAGCTATTATCAGCCTTTATACTGGCAATCAAACGTTTACCAAGCCACATCGCTTAAATCCCAGTATACACTTACCCAACTATTATCAAAAGTATTTCTAAATAAATCCAACAAAACATTTTCTTGCGACCTTACATGAAGTATTATGACAAAATGCATTATGAAGAAGAATTGGACCTGTTCTGCAGGTGCATTAGAGCTAAAATTAGCATCATGCTACATAAGACAATTTATGAGATTAATAGTACACTTTTACTCAGAACTCACTTTAAACCACCATCGAGTGTTTGTAATAACTTCCTTTTGCGATCACATGTGTATATATAGCCTACGGCCGCAGTACATTATAAAAGTAGCCCAAAAAAACCCGCAACCCATGGCTCTGTAATTTTCCCCGCGACTGTATTTTCAAAATAGCCCAATTGTGCGGAAAACCGCGACCCTGGCAACACTGGTTTGCTGTACCCTTATCACATATCTCTCGCGCACTGTCGCGCGCTCTCTCTCTCTATCTCGGACACACTCGCTCTCTTTCTCCGCGTTCGCTTCACTTTTGTCGAGCCCGGCGCCTCATAATCACGCAATCCCTGCGTCCCAATGTGCATACTATCCACCCTATTTGCCCTAAATAGTATTGAAAATTACTAATATCACATAGAATTTAGGATGGATAGTGTGCACACTGGGACGCAGGCAATGATAGATAACCTTCCGCGCTGCGATGACGGCAAGAAGTTGGGGTCAAACCTTATCAAACGATTAATTTGCGTTAAAAAAAATATTAAGGCGTTAAGATTTTTAGATTAATCGCATGCGTTAACGTTGACAGCCCTAATTATATGTATATGTGTGTGTATATATGTGTGTGTGTGTGTGCGCGCAGAAATGTAAATATTAAGCAGTTGATTTGACCAAGAAATATTAATCAGTTGAATTAACTCATGTTTTATAATGGTAATTGGCTCAAATTCTGCATTCCAATATTTCCTGTTGAGCACAAAAATATATGTTTTGTTCATGTTTTTTGGAAACATATATACAAGGCATTTTGAAGATGAACATTCAGTCAGCTATCGGCCGTGAGATCTTTGTCCCAAGAGATGAAAAGTTACTGGTAGCCATTGAGGTGAGGAGGAGGACGAAGAGGAAAGGACTGTCCTTTCTCAATGCAGGTCGCAAGAGGGACTACTTAACTTACCTCTGCCTGTCAGGTAACGTGTGTCTTCATAAACTCAAAGTATCCAAACTACTTACTAGTTTAATCATTTGTCAAGCAACCAGATGTTCTTGAAGTTTGATGTAGACGTCATTGTTTCCATGTAGTTACTAACAGCAGACCAGCTCAAGTCCTCATCACTAAAGTTAAGAGATATCGAGGCACAAGACAGCTTGCTAAAAGGTCTCAATGGTCTGTGGAGCAGCTGCGCCAGGTCAATGGCATCAACCCCGATAAGGTGAGCATCCTTCTAAATGCAGTTTTTATTTTCCAGTATATTGCAATATTCTGACTGAATGCATATTTTTAGGACACTCCTGAGTTCGACCTAGTGTTCGATCGCACCACTGATCAATGGGTGGCCAGCTCAGCTGCAGAGAAATGCATGTTTGTGCAGGTTCTGTACCATGCTTGTCAAAACTACTGGGAGGCCAAGCTTGCCCAAGCCAACCCAGCGTCCCCTGGAGACCAGAAGACACCAGGAGCTACGGAGAACAAGAAGAGCCCTGGTGCTCCAAGCCAAACTAACTTTGTCAACTGTCAGCAAAAGCTAATGGGAGGTGAGTGGGCTTAGAAAGACAGATCACTGGATTCACCTTTTTGCAGAATGAATATGTATGGAGAACTGGAGAACTGTAAGAAAACAAAGCCCTGTTTTTCTTTCTTTCTTTCTTTCTTTCTTTCTTTCTTTCTTTCTTTCTTTCTCTCTTTCTCTCTTTCTTTCTTTCTCTCTCTTTCTTTCTCTTTCTTTCTCTCTTTCTCCATATTTCAGATGCTTGTTCTGTTAATATGGTCATCTATCGTTGCAAAATTTTTTTGAATCGAATGAAGAACAGTATGACTGCAAACCAGGGTCGGCCTCAGCGTGAAGGTAGGATTGTGTGTGTGTGTGTGTGTGTGTGTGTGTTTTCCAAATGCATCATGATCACGTTGGAGTCATATGCTTTTGAAAAACATTTATACCTTTTTTTTAAACAAATGTTCAAATTGAATGATGGTGTAACCATCAAGTAAAAAAGATTATTTTATTAAATACCTTGAAATCATGTAAAAAAAAACAAAACATTATATATATATATATATATATATATATATTACATTTTTTACACAGTTATCAAGTATTATTATTATTATTATTATTATTGGATTTGTTTTCAAGATTTTTTTTAAATTTTAATAATAATACTTATTCCTACTCAAAAAAAAAAAATATATATATATATATATATATATATAATTTAATAAATAATATATGTAAGAAATTAGTTCAGGAAAAAAAAAACAAAAAAAAAAACATGCTCCTTACTGAAGAGGCGTATTCAAAATATATTAATTGCAGTTTCAATTTATTTTTTAATAAATTATTAGAAACAAGAAATGACCATCATGTCACTGACCCCCCCTAGACAGTGTATTAGAAATGCATCTTTTAGGCAGTTGCATTCATTTCCATCCTGTCCTGTCTGTCCTGTTGTGTGGGTCAGATCAGTCAGGGTCCAGGCAGGAAGAGAGGGTGCTTTGTCGGCCCCGTCGTCTGGTGGTTGTTTGTAGTGCTCTGATAGATCTCTGGGCAGCGGCAGAGAATGGTTCCATTGCAAAGAGGGCCCGATTAGTTCAGAGGCCACTTTGTTCTGATGAAGGCATGCGCGGGGACACAAAGACGGGCGTTGAGGAGGGGGGAGAGGAGCGGAGATGAGTGAAGTGGCACCAGCCTTCACAGCGGATCATGGATGAATGGTGTGTAATGAATGGGAGAGGTGCCAAGCTGCCCTGGAGCTGCAAAATGCAGCGTACCAGTTCACACACCTCAGCCCCGGTCATAGGCTGCCATGTCTGTTTTTTTTTTTTTTCACAATTAATGAGATTAGTTAATGGCAATGCAGAATTTTCAAGTGTATATAATGGCAAACCATAAACGAAAAATGCTGTTCTCAGTATCGTTTTCTGCTGTCTCCTTTTATGTTAATTTATAAATTAAGCAAGCTTATTTTGCAATATTAGATTTAAAAAAAACAAAACAAAAAAAACAGAGCCTGTTGAGAAACAGAGTTGTGACACACTTTGATCTCGCTGCCGCACGGTCATGTGGTTCATGGAGCTCTCAATAGTTCCAAACAACTCTGCTCTGTCAATATGTTTGAATGGGGTTAAGTAGGATAGACAGCAGTTTCACTATATTTGCAGCAATTTCTAGTGATTATTAACACATCATGTGCATTGATTGTGTCTACGCTGACTATGTAAAAAATCACATTTTATTCTGGGGAGTGATGAAGAGACAGCATTAATATTTTTTCTAATATGCTTATTATTTATATTACAATTAGCATAGTATTTAGGGTTAAAATAGAGAAAATGTTTTGAAATTTTAGTGCAAAGAGGCCATTTAGAGGCGTTTGGTGGCCAGAAAAATAATATTCTTATGTAATGCCATGGTTTAACCACTAGATGTCGGTAGGGCTGTATAGCCTACATATGTTTAGCTGTACTGTAGTTGCTATCAAGAGTTTTGCCGGTTTTAGTAGCTTATTTATATTTATTTATTGTTTTGCATTGTATATTTAGACATTATCAAACACTCCATGTTTATAAGTTTTGCTTTTTTTTTAAATGTTGAATTTAAAAAGATTGATTACTCCCATCCCAGTATTATAATATGAGATTTATGTAAGAAGACAATATAAGTGAATGTTAAAAAAGGCCAGCAAATACGGAATTTAACCCAATGAAAAATTAAAATAACGTTTAAAAAAACGGCAAACCAACTGCGTCCAGGGAAACTCTTTCTTGTATTTCTTTAATGGGCAGTCTTCATTGAAACTCATTCAACTTCCTACAGAGAGAGAAAGATTGCAGAAAGACTAAAAAATTAAAAATATGACAACTAGCATCTGGTTATGATCGCTATTAGGTGTTTATCTCGTTATCTAACTGCAAATATAGCATAACTGCCTGTTATCTAACAATAAACATTAACTATAACGCGTTTCATAAAATACAACTACTGGCCAGATTTCCGAGAGGTAAAATAATGCGTTAAAATGCCAAAAAATGCTTTAATTTCCTCAACTTTCTGGCGAGTGTGCTTGGAAAAACCCTGAAATGAATGGGCTTCAATGCTGGAACTATTGGTTGTTTGGAACTATTGGCCTCTCCATGACACGCTTTACTTCCGCATTCCTCAGTTCCTATGGAAGCCTATGGGAGTGTCGCAACTGTTTCTCTATCAGGTTCATATTATCAGGTAGGTTTAGGTGTAGTGCAGATGGTACCTTATTTTAAAACGTCATGGAGCATTAGAGTTATAGCACCACTCAATGGACATTTCAAGTCAGAACTGCGGTGACACCTACAAAACCAACGTCACATGAAATGCACCAATTGTACGTTCATCATTCCAGAGAAAAAACCGAACACTTTAGCGCCACCCAGCGGACATTTCACATCGAGTATGTCACGAAACGTACATGTTTGTACGTACAGTATTTAGCATCTTGCGAAAAAGATCCCAGAGGTACGTTTTTGTCATGAGATGAGGTTGCTAGTAACCTATAAAGTAAATGTGTAAAATAAAAGAATGTATGGAATTTGACATGATGCTCATATGTGTTTCTGAATATTTCCACAGCAGCAGTTGTTAAAGCATCCAGGAGCAGGAGCAGAAGCAGCCCGTCTCCCCCGGTGGTGAGGAAGATGGGGAACGTGATGCGGAGGGCCAGTCAGGTTCTGAGTGAACGCGGGGAGCGTCTGATGAGGGCTGACGATAAAACCAGCCACTTGCTGCACGGGGCCAAGCAGTTTGCAGAGGCTGCTCAAAAGGTGAGCTACTATGATTTCCTCGAAATTAAACTGCACATTGTCATGAACAACCAGGCATTGAAACAGATATAAAGATAAGATTATATATATATATATATATATATATATATATATATATATATATACACACACACACACACTGCCGTTCAAAAAAGTTTAGGATCAGTAAGATTTTTAATGTTGTTTTAATGGAGTCTCTTACACTCATCAAGGCTGTATTTATTTATCAAAAATAAAGAAAAAATTGTAATTCTGTGAAATATTTTTGCAATTTCTAATATTGATTTCATATTTTAATATACTTTAAAATATAATTTATTTCTCTGAATCAAAGCTGAATTTTCAGCATCATTACACCAGTCTTCAGTGTCACATGATCCTTTGATGAATAAAAAGTTAAAAAGAACTTAAAAAGAACAAATTTATTCAAAATAGAAATATTTTCTAACAATATAACTCTTTACTATCACTTTTTATCCATTTAACACATCCTTGCTGAATAAAAGTATTAATTTTTTCAAAAAGAAAAAAAAATTATTAACCCCAGTCTTTTGAATAGTAGTGTATATTGTAACACAAAAGTTCTATTTTGAATAAACACTGTTCTTTTTAAATTGTATTTATCAAAGAATCCTGAAAAAAATATCACAGGTCCCAAAAATTATTAAGCAGCACAACTGTTTCCAACATCGATTATAAATCAACATATTAGAATGATTTCTGAAGGATCATGTGACACTGACCACTAGAGTAATGATGCTGAAAATTCAGCTTTGCTTCACAGGAATTGGTTATATTTTAAAGTATATTAAAATAGAAAAGTTTTTTTTTTTTTTACTGCAATAATATTTCACAAAGTTACTTTTATAGTTTAATATATATATTTTAAAATGTAATTTATTCCTGTGATGGCAAAGCTGAATATTCAGAAGCCATTACTCCAGTCTAATCGTTGCTGCTCAAGAAAAATTTCTTCTTATGAATGTTGAAAACAGTTGTGCTGCTTAATATTATTGTGGAAACTGATACTTTTTCAGGATTCTTTTGAATCCTAAATAGAAAGTTTAAAAGAGCTTTTTTTCTAACAATGCAAAAGTCTTACTGTCACTTTCAATCAATGTAATACATCCTTGCTGAATAAAACTACACCAAACTTTTGAATGGTAGTATACATAATATACTATTTAAAATATGTAGTCAGGAGCAGTTACGGGCGGGCTCTGAAAAAAAAAAAAAAAACCCAGCATTGTGTATAACTAGTAACATTTCAATTAATTATATTTAAATAAACTAAAGCGTCACATTTTTCTTTATTTCCACAGCTGGCTCTGAAGCAGATTTAGAGGTGTTCCTGAAGGCCTGTAAATAAACATTTTAAAAAGTAGCTTTTAATCATCTGGTCACTGGATATTTTGAAATGTAACTTCTCATCTAATTCGGATGAGGCATTTTGTTCAGCTTTACCTTCACCTGCAGATTGGACTCACATTTATGTATTTTGTTTTTCTTAATGTATTTTTTGCAAGCCATTGAGCATTTCAAGCAGTTATAATGTGGTGTGTCCTGCTGAGGCTTGACTTTCTGCCCTTTCTACAGTAAGCACAGTATAATATAGCAGCAGGTGGCTGATCCTCTTCAACTGAGATGCGTAATACTACTGAAATTGTGTTTGTTTTGCGGTGGCACAACTTGACTTATTTTTCTTGCAAAACTAGAAAACAAATTGCCTCATTTAAAGTAATACATCACATTGAAATGAGAGGAGTATAGCTGCACTTCTGCTGACTTTCATTGTTATTCTGCTAGCTATAGCATTTCAGATTGTAATATTGCATTTTTTATTTTTTACATGCATCTACACATAGAGAAGTGGCATTTTTAAGGGTTAGTGTTACTTTTGGGTGATATTTATGCAGGTTAAGCACAAGTTTACTGACATTACTTATTTAATATTTGACACATTTAATGGGGGTTCAGATTATGATTGCCCACATGATAATGGTTAATTTAACAGTGGTAAGTTACTTCAATTGATATAGCACAGAGATGCTCATGAATGGCTGTACGTCCTTCTGATGTTTAGTTCTGATCACATGAGGAGGCTGCTTTTATCTGTTTTTAAGATTAAGTTCCTTAAAGATGCTACAAGCTGTTTTATTTCATTGTGAACGCATCTATTTGAATGTGATCTGTGTGTGAATAACCCACTCTTGTTGTTCTGTCAAGGCCGTCTTCGTCTCCTGATTCAGTGTAATGTGATAACAGTCAGCTTTGTTTGTGTTGTGATTGTGATCAGCAGTAGCAGGAACTGCGTGTCATAAGAGGCCAGAGGGTGTTTTCCGCATGGAGTCGGACACCCTGTGTGGTGTTGGCATGTGATGCATTCTGTTTTCTGCTGTTGTCGTTTTGTTGTCCATGTCTTATATTGCTTTTTATGTCCATTTTAGATTTCAGAATACATATGTAACACAGAATTCTTTGTCTATGCTCTTGTACACATTTAAAACTTGTTAAATGTGTAGACGCCTATCATTTGAGCAATAAATGAAACGGGACCCACGTCTATTGAAATGTGTATTACTGCTTGATAGCTATGTGGTGGTTGTCTTTGCGCCTTCTGTCCACTAGAGAACACTCAAATACAAACAGTTCAACATCCTGCAGACAAGCATCTAAAGAGAGGAGAGAGAGAGAGAGAAAAAAACTTTTGAGGTGTTAAAGTAAAAGGGGGACATAATAACAAATGTCATAAAATAACTTATGTTTTTAATATATAATACAAAATATATTAATATAAAATATATTAATTCACTCAAATTCTAAAATGGTAAAATTATATAAACTAATATATTTAAGCTAATAAAATTGTATATAAATGTATTATTGTGTTGCAAATAATATATATATATATATATATGCATCCAAAATAAGTGTTTGTTTACATAATATATGTGTGTGTACTGTGTATATTATGTATATATAAACACACACACATGCATGCACATGGATGAAGAAAAATGTTGTTTATATATTAAATATTTATATATTATATGAATATAAAAATATACATTTAAAGGCGTAAATATTTTCTAAATATATACTGTAGTGTGTATGTATATATACGTAATAAATATAGGCTACACAGTACACACACATATTATGTAAACAAAAACTTTAATTTTACAGCTCTTTACATACTATACTATATACTATAATGTACTAAATGTATATTATCAGCATCATTTGAGATGTAAGTAGCCTAAATAAACAATTTAAGTGTGTGTCAATGCACACAGAGATTTATTATTGTAATAAATGTATTTAAATTTGATATTACATAAAATAATAAAATTGTGACTATAAAATATCAAAATATCACTATAAAATATACTGATTGCATTATTTTATTAATATTTTATGTACTTTAGTCTAACACAACGCCTATTTACAAGTCAGAAAAATGAAAACCGGCTGCATCCTGATTTGTGGTCTCAGTCTTTTGGACGTTTTCATATTTCTAGTAATACCAGAAGTGCACATACTGCTTGTTAATTGATGTAGCATTTTACATCTGTTGTGATGGTGCTCAGGCTGAGACTGTGTACAGCACTGCTGGATCAGCATCTACTGCATGCAGCCTCCTGCTGGACTGTTAGCCTGCGCTGAGACCAAATGAAGGTCAAGACTCACCGCTTGACTCCTGGATTGATGACTTGACTGTGCATGACACTGCACGGATAATTCTCTCTAATTTCATAATCTGATGTGCTATAGATTATGCCATAATCTGCCCCTCAGAAAAGCATTATGGTGATCAATCGATATGATTTAGCATTCTCGATGTGCCTCGCGGGTTTGATATTATTGACCCGGGAGTTATGTTTCCAGGAGCGCGAGGAGCTGTAAAAGCCAGAGGTGCGGGTCGTGAGACGGGAATTGAACATCAATCGCGTATTGACTCGCACAGGATCTTCCCTCTTGAGTTTTAACGTTGTGCCGGATTTTCAAATGACCACCGAATGACCTTTAAAGGATTTTGAATGGCCACTGACCTTAGATAGACCTTGGAAAGCCGTTAGGTAATTGTGTACAGCAGAGAGCTCGTAATATAATGAGCTTCTTAACCGACTGTTTACTGATTGTCCTTAAAGGGATAGTTCACCCCATTAAAATTATGATAATGGTAAAATTTGTTAGAGTTGCTTCAAAACTATATGACTAGGCTTACTTTGTTTTGTGAAACACACAAAAAAAATATTTATTCATTTGTTTTGTTTGTTTGTTTAAGCCAATGGGGTCCAATGTTGTTTTGTATGGATACTTATTTTAGCCACACAATTCTGGCTTTTTCTTGCAATTCTGATTTTATATATTTCAATTCTAAGAAAAAAAGTCGGACTTGTGAGAGAGAAACTCAGAATTGCAATAAATATGTCTAAAATGTGAGAGATAAACTCAGAATTGCAAGGTAAAAGTCCAAATTGTGACATATAAATTCAGAATTGCAAGGAGAAATGTCAGAATTGTGAGATATAAACTCAGAATTGCAATAAAAAAAATCTAAATTGCGAGATATAAACTCAGAATTGCAAGGTAAAAGTCCAAATTGTGACACATAAATTCAGAATTGCAAGGGGAAATGTCAGAATTGTGAGATATAAACTCAGAATTGCAATAAAAAAAATCTAAATTGCGAGATATAAACTCAGAATTGCAAGGTAAAAGTCCAAATTGTGACACACAAATTCAGAATTGCAAGGGAAAATGTCTAAATTCCTTGCTGAAAAAAACAGCTAAAACCATGCCTAATCTGGTTGGCTGGTTTTAGCTGGTCATCCAGCCTGGTCTTAGCTGGTCAGCAAGCTGGTTTTAGAGGGGTTTTGTCCACTTTCCCAGCTGGCCAGGCTGGTCTTAGCTGGTCAGGCTGGGAGACCAGCTGGAACAACCAGCTAAAACCAGCCTGACCAGCCTAGCCCAGCTGGGCAACCAGCTAAAGCCAGCTACTCCCAGCTTAAACCAGCTAAGACCAGCCAACCAGCCTAGGCTGGTTTTAGCTGGGTTTTTTCAGCAGGGTTGTGAGATATAAATTCAGAATTGCCAAAAATAAATAAATAAATAAATAAAATGACACAGAATTGTGAGATGTAAAGTCAGTTTTTTTTTTGTTTTTTTTCTCCTTCACACAAGATAACAATGTTCATTTTGGGTGACTATCCCTTTAACTGGTCTTCAAGAACAAGGAAATGTAATGCAAATTCAGTATTTAAATAATGCATTTGAGTATTAGGAATGAAAGTGAAGGGCCTTAGATGGAGAAAAAATAGCACTGTTCATTGTCACCATAAATACCCTTCAAAACAATTATTTAAATATGTTTTAAACACAATAAACAGCCCATGTACCCATAATTCCTCCTCCTGATGAAAACTGTATTTGTCACTGGTGAAAATGAAGACCTAGAAAAAGCGATTAGTGAATAGAGAGATCATACACCCGGCGCACAAACATCATCATTCTTCCCCAGCGTTCTCTCTGTTCCAGACAAATGCTGTGTACGGGAGGGGGGAAATGATGAAATTCAATTTGTTGCTCATAAGAAAACAGAGAGTAGAAGAGCAGGAGAGAGAGATATTGAGAGATTTAGGCCAGATGTTAGTTAACGGAAGAAGTGGGACAGGAGAGTGTATGTTTGTTTATTTCTCTTTCTCTCTATCTGTGTCAGAAGCCCATCAGGTTCTGGCAACACAGGACTGGATGAGTTCTCAACCTCTCTGAGGGGATGTCCGACCCACCAGCAGTCTCATTCAGGACAGACGTAGAGCAGTGAGACTTTAATGGACTTGTGCAGTAGTCGGGTCATGCACATATGCATCTTCAATAATCTCCAGTTTGTACCTACATAGGTTCAGCCCTAACAGATCTAACAGATTGGAACTTGTGGCACATAATCTGTAATCGATGTTTTGTAAAGAAATATGATATTATATTAGTGTTAAAGAAATACTTGTTCAAGGTCTGTAACTGATTTACTGTGATTAAAGTCCTAATGAACTGATGGCGCCAACAAAGCAGCCATTAGACGTGAGCTGATTCAGTTGAGTTAAATGATGTAGCCATGATCTTAGACAGACAGGATGGGTTAAAAGTGCTAGTATAGAAGTTGGATGGTAAAAGATATGTTTCTACTTCTGTTACATTGTGACTTTGATGTTATTTTTGAATAAATAAATTTCTGTCATGACAGCTCTTGGAGGGATTGGCATGGTAATATACATGACAATGTTAATGTGTTTGGTCTTGGTGGAAAAGATCTGCTACGCAAGGCTTGCTAATGCCAGTACATCCACAAACATGATGCATGTAGGAAATACTGCTGCTGCACATATAAAATAACCACCACATAGCATACATGAATAACCCCGTAGCAGATCTATACAGGTGGAGCTGGGGAAGGTGGAGGGTTTCTGAAGCACGCTGCAACTGCAAGCACTAGCTGAGTAGTTGAGCAGCAACCTTATTGGCTGCTGATGTGAAAAGAAACCAATCAGCTGCACCATGTGATAATGATGTCATTATGTCAGATTGAGTTTGACCTATCGGGCTGCGCCATCTAGAGTTTCATGCCAGAACTTTGGAAATATCCGGATAAGAATAAGAGCGTCAATGACCCTAATGTCATTGATCCAAACGAGAAGGGCCATTTAGGATCCTTTAAAGTCATGGAAAGAGTGCTGTACAGCTGACAGAGCAGGTTGCGTTATGCTCTATCAGTTGATTTCTCACAGGCCTTTCGCCAGTGACTCTGCGATATCTCTCACAGTAGGGCCATATGGTTCTCTCCTCTTCCGTCCCAGCCAAACCTCTGCTAACCTTCAGAATTCAAGTGCTGCCAACCCGTTTGTCCTCTGAGAGAACACTGTCTGGGTTACCGTCTCTTACCTGTCACGTCTCTTTCTCTCTTCGGGACTGAGGAATACCCTGGTGTACCTGTCGTGTACCTGTTCTGACGTTAACGTCTGTGTATTTATATCATTACTCTCTTTATCTCCTTCCAGTCATATCAAAAACTTTTTATTGATGCTTCGTGACGCAGCTTGGTCTGATTTTGAAATCAGTTTCCTATGTGGGTTAAAACACTCGCTGTACGGGACCGGAGCCAGGCAGAGGACAGTTTAGGTAAATAACAGGCAGTTCTAAGCTCCTTTGAAGATCACATCCTTAATCCCTTGCCTGGTGATTTATGAAGGGAGAGGTAAGCGTGTGCACGCACATATGGGTTCATGGTCAGGACGCTCTGCAGATATTGAGAGGTAGAGACTTCCCCATGAGGTCAGCAGTGCTGTTTTCATCAAAAGCTTTGCTGAACCTCGAGGATTCTTTCAGTTGAATGTGACAGCGTAGTTGATTTATTTTCAAGTCAAATATGCTTCACATCTGTATATCAAACAGTCGCAAGAGCCATATATTTGGATTTTGAGCTCTACGGATACTAATAAATATAGTAGCTACATTTATTAATTCGGCAGATATTCCATGCAAAGCAAGTGAGATGGAATTAGTTTCGCAGTAGCAGCTACTCTAGAAATTAATGGGGGCTTGAGGCAAGAAATGCTATTAAAATTAATAGAAATGTCCCCAAAATTCAAGATATGGGGACAAAAAATGGTTTGTTTTTGTGTTTAAAATGTATTTTGTTTGTTTTTTGTATTTAACTATTTAGATTACTTAAGCATATACCACCCCCAATACGATTACAAATGTGATACTGACTTTATATAATAGTTCAATAAAAAAAGAAGTTACTAAAAAGTGACCTAAGTTTTAGATTTAGGGCATGATTCACTAACAGCTTCCGCCAACACAAACCGTCTTTTGGCGTTCAAATAGTACTGTGAGGATTTACTAAAGACGTGCAGTGAAAAATTTGTGCTGATAAGACGTGGGCACAGTTATGTTTGCGCCTGACCTTATTGAATATGCATTTGTAGGAGTTTTCCTTTCAGACACAATATTTATGGGAGGAGAGTATTAAAATTAATGTGTTATTATTTAACGCCTTAAAGCAGGCGGTAATTTGCGCTGCTCTTGGTAGATTGCGCTGGTCATTATGGAAATGATCTGGCTGTGTCTGTGTTCTTTAATGTGCGCATTGTCAGTTAATCACACACAGAATTTTCCCTCCCATCTAACGCTAATTTGCCCCGTTTAGTAAATCTGGCCCTTAGTATTGTCTGTTTTTGATCTGTTTTTCAATGGATATAGTTCCAAACTGAGCCACAGCAGACCTGTTGCACAACTTTTGAGGGAATCTGCATTTTGGAGCAAACTGGTTGAGTGATTGATTCAATGACCCATTCATAAAGTCAGTCACTTGCTGTGTTCCTGAATCAATAAGTAGTTTTGAATAGGTTCAATCAATAATTTAATTACTCACTTATTAAGAGTGGCCGCCTACTGGGGGCCCATATCATTATTTTTTTTTATCCCATATCATTATTTATTGAATTGAATTTATTGAACTTTTACAATTGCAGTGTAAAAGTTATGTCACATCTGTGTAAACATCTAAATGCCACTTCAGATGCAGCTTCTGTGCCACATTTACACCAGTGCAAAGATGGATTATTACAATTACATTTATTCATTTAGCAGACTTTTTGTTGCAGGATTTTGTTGATACTGATTGATTTGACTGGTAACAGCCCTATAGTGTGTTATTATTCTAATCAAATTAATTGATTAAATTCAAGAATTTGATGTAAAAGATGACACATGCATTTAATAAGTTTAGAAAAAAGTTGCTTTAACAGAGCAAATATCTCACCCTTAATGGAAAGTAGTCCAAATGAGCCAAAAAAGGTCTAAATTTATGATCATAATGGTGCTCCACAGAGTGCAAAGAGTAACTTAACATTGGTATGTGTGCAAATTATTCAGGTTTTTTTTTTTCCTGATTGTAATTTTTGAGACACAATCAGCTGAGGTCTTGTCTTGTGCAACCAAAATGTTGTTGGCTGTCTTTATCACAGTTAGCTAATCATCTTAACATGTTTTCAAACAAAATATGAAATGTTCACCATTCAGCAAAGTTGTCAAATAAACAAGAAAGAAAGAATGACATATTGAATGTGTCTCCCTAAAATCTCAAACAACATTTTTATATGCTTGACTGTTTTGTAGTTACATACTGCTAATCAAATCAATAGTTTTGTTCGTAGTTTAGAAACCTTTATTAAGCATTTTTCAAATCCTAACATTGAGAAAAAGAACGAGACAAAAACGTTCACAGCCAAGTCTGCTTAAGAATGGCCAGTCACTGTTGCATTTTATTGGGGTTCAGATCTCTTTGTGTTCCTAATGCCATGCTCTAGTTGAGCTACAGAAAGAGAAAGTCAGAAACAAAACAGCAAAATACACTGGAGTGACTGATATCTATCTGAGCATTACAAATAATGAACTGCATTTCTTGTGTTACTTCTCAAAGTGCTGTTTAGTCAGACTGCATCATTAGGTTGAGTGTTACTATATGAAGTGGTCTTGAAGGAGATGTTGTGCCAATCACTGATTGGAGTGTGTGTGCAGTGGATTATACTCTGTTGCCATAGGTGAATGATTGCTTAGGTTTTGTTTGTATGTGATTACCAGATTTATATCATTTCCTCAATGTTACTGTTGCGAAAATGTGTTTGCTGCTTACTGCTACAGTTATGACAGTTTTAACTACATGAACTAGCATCCAAACAAATAAAAATGACATAAGAACCTGTTTAACCATCTATAAACTGTCAAATTTTGGACATATGTGTTTACGTTGCCCATCTGACACATTTACATGGATATAATTAATCTAAAAACTTTTTTTTTTTGATGGTTGTTCATGAGTCCTTTGTGTATACTGAAGAGATAAATTGCGCCCAGTTCTTCAGAAATTCTATGGTTTTCTTGCATTTTTTTTTTTTTTGCATATTTGAACCCTTTCCAGCAGTGACTGTATGATTTTCAGATCCATTTTTTCACACCAAAGGCAACTGAGGGACTCAACTATTAAAAAAGGTTCAAATGTTCACTGTTGCTCAAGTAGGAAACGTGATGCATTAAATCAGCATGAATTGTACTAATTTTTTCTTGTAGAAAACATGTAAATATTTTCTGTAGCTTCTGAAGGGCAGTACTAAATGAAAAAATATGATATTTAAACAAATTGAGAAAAACAAACACACAAACAAAAAACACATTTTCATCCTTTTCGTAATTTTTATTTTTGTTTTTTTTATTTAAACAACTATTATTTTATTTATATACTTTATAACTATAATAAATAAGTTATTCTGTTTAGTATATAATAAGTATAAAAGATTTGAAATATGACAAAAGTGTCTTTTACGTACACACTCACACTGTTGAATACAGTGAAGTTATTACTCAAGATGTGTTTAATAGTGCACTATACAGTAGTTTTAAAAGAGGATGACAACTTTTCAAAAGGGTTTTGCTGAAAGTACTGGATGCTAAAGCATGGCACATTAAAACCCTCTCTAAATTCATCCATGTAAAGCACTGCCATTACAATCATTAAAGCAATTCTTAGCTTAAGCACATACAGTACATATCTTGAGAATCTTTCAAAATGTTTTATTTGCCAAAAATCCTAGGGTTTTGTGGCCTCAGTATAGAAATGTGGCAGACTGTGTCAGCTCAGAATAGACATCATTCTGTCATTCCGAAAAAGAGTCTATGGCAAGTGAGTTCGCTGCAGACTGTTTGTCATTTATTAATCATGAGAGCCTAGTTGTGCCCACAGCCATCCACTGAGCTAAAACAGAAAGATAGGATTTGCAGTGAAATCAGCGCTGAGGGCTGACAGCACCACAAACGCACTGGTGTTCCTGGTGTCCTGTGTTTGTCTGGGCATGAATCCATCGCTGGAGCGGCCGGAGCTCTGGGCAGATGGTTGGTATCAGCATTCAGCCACTGTTTCAGCATAACTTTCCCCTGCATGCCCACACACCATCAGATCAGGCTATGATGCTCTCAGAGAGGACAGAGGAAGCGTGAGAGAGAAGAATATAAAAATGCAAAGATCATAAAAGCTGGATATTTCATTTTATTAATATTTTCCACTCACTGTCATTTAACAGTGTAGTTCTTAGGGGACGTTTACACAATACTGTTTTTAACTAAAAACTGAAAACGTTTTATGCATTTTGGCAGTTAATTTACAGGATAAGAACGTTTTGGGAGCCTGAAAATGCAAACTTTTGAAAACGGGTTTCTGTGCGCAAGTTTTTGTAAACTACAAAAATGTGAATTTGTGAAAAAGTGACGTCATGTGCATTGTGTATTATGAGTTCAGTTTATAGGTATTCATATGTGCACAGGCGCGTCATGTATCTTTAAAGTGACATCGCCACCTACTGGCCTGACATGCATAATACAGCATTTTTAGTCATTTTCGCGGATCTATGTGAACGATGATTGTTTTGACAATGTTGTCTTCTGTATGTGAAACTGCAAATGAAAAACATTTCTATTTTTAGTACAATCGTTGTCATGTAAACATAGCCTTAGTTTTGCCAGACATTTGACTATCTGCGTTAAATCATGACCATGATTTAAAGGGATAGTTCACCCAAAAATGAAAATTCTGTCATTAATTATTCACCCTCATGTACTTCCAAACCTGTAAGACCTTCGTTCATCTTTGAAACACAAATAAGATATTTCTGATGGAATCCAAGAGTTTTCTGACCGTCCATAGACAGCAACGCAACTGACACGTTCAAGGCCCAGAAAGGTAGTAAGGACATCGTTAAAATAGTCCATCAGTGGTTCAACCGTAATTTTATGAAGTAATGAAAATACTTTTTTTGTGTGCAAAGAAAACAAAAATAACGACTTTATTCAGCAATTTCTTCTCTTCCGTGTCAGTCTTCGATGCGCATTCACAAGAGCACCACAGTAAATGCGTGAACAAAGGTCTTACAGGTTTGGAACGACATGAGTGTGAGTAATTAATGACAGAATTTTCATTTTTGGGGGAACCATACTTTTAACTAGTGTTGTTTTTGGCGGCCTGTTTTAATTTTAGTTTTAGTCTAGTCTTTGTGTGAAGCTGTCATTTTAGTTTTTATTAGTTTTAGTCACATTCATACTCTTTTTTTAGTCTAGTCAAGTTTTAGTCAACTAAAAGTCTGAGCATTTTAGTCTTATTTTAGTCAGAATTATCCATGACTATTTTAGTCTAGTTTTAGTCGACGAAAACTGATGACATTTAGTCTAGTTTTAGTCAATGAAAATTGTATTTTAGTCTCTTTTTAGTAATGCAATTCTATTTAACCCAGTCAATATAGTATAAGTACTAGTAGTATAGACGAAACCAAAATTTTCTTTTAGCCAAACCCATTTCAAACAAGGTTATCGTATTATATTATTGTTACCTTATAGACTTAAGAATACATCCATTCCAGACACGGAAGATGCTCTGATTTGAATTTACAACATTTATTTTACCAACCAAACATGTTAGAAGTACACACACACAAATTTTCTCCCAAACACGAACCCCGGCTGGCCGGTCGGCCATCGGTCCCTTTCTCTGTGTCAGACTTAACTTTGTTTGTTGTCGTCTTCTAAATAATGCTGCGAGTGGGGCTTGAGGACCTGACGTCGCCTGCGTCTGAAGTGAGACACAGGAAACAGAAATACTGCAAAATAATAATAATAATAACAACGCGACTAAACGAGACGAAATAACGTTATAACATTTCGTTTCGTCTCGTTTTGGTCAACGAAAATGAAGAGACATTTTAGCATAGTTTTTATTTTGTAAAGCACATTTAGTCTCGTTTTTATTCATCAACAATATTGCATTATACATTTAGTTATAGTCATCGTCACATGACCAGCATTTACGTTTCGTCTCGTCTCGTTTCGTCACATGATAAAGGTTCGTTGACGACGATATTTAGTCATAATTTTCGTTGACGAAAGCAACACTACTTTTAACAGAATTAAAAAAAAAAAAAAAAAAAAAAAAAGAAGAAATAGAAATGAGGGAACAAATTAATAAGTTGTAGGAGCGAATTCTGTAAATGAACTGAAATGTAGAGTGTGTGTATATGAGGATGGTTATTGTTACAAGATGAATGACAGGCCAGATAATGTTGACAGGATGCACATAAATATACAACAAAGCGGTAAATGGTTTCAAGACGCAATTATGTTACATACTCAAAAGTACAGTATGAGCTTTTTTATAATATTGGTAGCATATCCTGATAGATGTTACTAATGCTAAAAGCAGTACTGTTTGTGTGCAATCAGATCCATGATTTTCTGAACCCTAAACCGTTTTTTTTTTGTTTGTTTGTTTGTTTTTTATGGTTGTGTATAACCTTTTTTGGAATAAAATATCACGCATATCTATAGGAGACGCAGGAGTCTTAAAACTCTCTGCTGTTGCTGCAAACCATTTATTTTAAAGCTTTTATTCAATGTATCTTTAGATCAGGGGTGCCCAACCCTGTTCCTGGAGATCTACCTTCCTGCAGAGTTCAGTTCCAACCCTGATCAATCAAACCTGTCTGTAATTATCAAGTGCTCCTTCAGAATCTAATTAGTTGGTTCAGTTGTGTTTGATCAGGGTTGGAGCTGAACTCTGCAGGAAGGTAGATCTCCAGGAACAGGGTTGAGCACCCCTGCTTTAGATGATCAATATATGCTCCTCTTTATTATCTAAGTCATCTACTGAAGGCTTCAGCCAGAGCAGAACGGCAGATAGTTTATGAAGACTGATGGTGTCCAACATGAGCAATGGCGTATTGGATGATGAAGCTCAGCTGCATTAGCGTCAACGCCCATCCCCACTGACCCCAGAACAGTGCTGACATCTCACAGTCTGATCGTCTACACAAGGTCAACATAAAGGGGCGCTGACGTCAGATCAGTTACACTCTGCTGCTCAACCTTACAGTTGTGACTTCCAGTCTGAGGTGAGAAGGTGTACAGTGTTTGATTGCTCAGTAGAGTTTATCAGGTTCTGTGTAGTTTGTTAAAGTGTTCAGATGATTGTGCATGAAATAATTCTCATACATTTCCTGTCTATCATTGAAGGGTTTTTATTCTTGTCCCATCATCTTCATCTTCTGCTGTACAACCATCACTGCAGCTATTGATTTTCATTGTGAGACAGATTTGTCAAATGTTATTTATATTAAACCTAATAATAGTGATTGTAGCAAGGTTGTATCAAAGTTTCTTGGGTTATTATAAACAATAAATACAATGAAGCCAAAAAAAAAAATATATGGAACTGTTTGTGTGAATTGTTTTTTGTGTGTTTGTGGAAAGGTTGTATTAAAGTTTCTGAGATTTCAAATCAGAAAACAAATATGGACAAAAAGAGAGACAAAAATGTGCTCATGTGGGCACTGCAAGTTTGAATCTGGCTTGCAACACTTTCCCGTTTCTCTGAACTGTTCCATGTGGTTTTAGCAAGGTTATATTAAAGTTTCTCAGGTTTCAAAAAATAAAACAATTACTACATTGAAGAAAATATACAAACAAACAAATTATTAACAACACAGTGCTTACGTGGGCAGTACAAGTTCAAATCTTGCTTGCAACATTTTCCCATGTTCTTTGAAACGTTTCCAGTGTTTGTGGCAAGGTTATATCAAAGTTTCTCATGTTTCAAATGATAAAACAAAGATATTAAAGATAAAATAAATAAAAATGTTGTGTTCATGTGGGAAGTGGAAGTTTGAATCTCGCTTGCAACATTTTCCAATTTTCCCGTGAATTGTTTCCTGTGTTTGTAGCAAGGTTATATCAAAGTTTCTCAGGTTTCAAATAATAAAACAATTACTGCACTGAAGATAAAAAAAAAATTGCAGGAAAAAAACAAAACAACCAACCAAACAAACAAACAAAAACATTGTGCTCAAGTGGCAGTGCAAGTTCAAATCTTGCTTGCAACATTTTCCCATTTTCTCTGAATTGATTCCTGTGTTTGTGGTAAGGTTATATCAAAGTTTTCAAGACAAATAAACAAACAAATAAATAAAATGTTGTGTTCATGTGGGCCCTAAATTGTTTTATGTGTTTGTGGGAAGGTTGTATAAAAGTTTTTTTAGGTTTCCACTAATGAAAGAAATACATAGAAGACAAAACATATGTGTAAATAAAAAAGACAAAATCATGGTGCTCATATGGTCAGAGCGAGTTTGAATCTGGCTATGGCCATAAGGCCACATTGAAGTTTCTCAGGTGTCAACTGATAAAACAACAAATACATCAAAGACAAAAAAAAAAAAAAAAAAAAAATGCTTATGTGGGCAAGTTCGAATCTGGCTTGCAACATTTTCCCTTTTTCTCAGATTTTTATTTTTTTTCTGTATTTGTGGGATAGTTGCATCAAATGTTCTCAGGTTTCAAATGAAAAAAAAAACAATAAATACATTAAAGATGAAAAAAGACTAAAACATTGTGTTCATGTGGGCAGTGGAAGTTTGAATCTTGCTTGCAACATTTTCCAGTTTTCCTTGATTTTGTTCCAGTTTCCTGTGTCTGTGGGAATGTTGTATCTTGGGTTTCAACTGATAAAATAAATACACTGAAGACCAAAAAAAAAAAAAAAAAAAAGTGACAAAAATATGCTCAGTGGGCAGTGCAAGTTCGAATCTGGCTTGCAACACTTTCCCACTTTCTCTGCATTTTTTCTGTATTTGTGGCATGGTTTCATCACTTTTTCTCAGGTTTCAAATGATAAAACAATAAATATATTAAAGATGAAAAAAGACTAAAACATTGTGTTCACGTGGGCAGTGAAAGTTTGAATCTTGCTTGCGACATTTTCCAGTTTTCCCTGATTTTTTTCCAGTTTCCTGTGTCTGTGGGAATGTTGTATCTTGGGTTTCAACTGATAAAACAAATACACTGAAGACAAAAAAAAAGAAAAAAAGAGAGACAATAACATGCTCATGCGGGCAGTACAAGTTCAAATCTGGCTTGCACTTTTCCCACTTTCTCTGCATTTTTTCCTGTATTTGTGGCATGGTTGCATTAAATTTTCTCAGGTTTCAAATGATAAAAGAATAAATATATTAAGGACAAAAATATACAGACGAAAAAAAAAAAAAGACAAAAACATGGTGCTCATGTTGGCAGTGCAAGTTCAAATCTGGCATGCAACATTTTCCCATCTTCTCTGCATTGTTTCCTGTCATCTCTGTAATAACCCAGCAGACCATCAAATCCACATATCTAATTTTTAAGGTCAAACATAAACATTCAGCCACGTGTCTATAGCCTCCATTCATACATGGAGCTTTGTTACTAAATTTAGAATTAATACATGATACCGTTGCAGTCAATCAGGATTACTCCTTCTACTGAAAGTATGTTCACTGTTTCTCCATACACTCCTCTGTGTATTTAACCAGCCAGGGAAGCGAAACTGATGCTTGGATTATAGAATGTGTGACCAAATGTAATGGTTGGGTTATAAAGGGAGTGTCAATCTTGCAGTCATAACTCTCATTAAAGCTACTCTTGGATATCTGCCTTTTGCAGAAAGCAAACATCTGGCTAACAAAGAACCAGTGCAGTGCATAAAACACACACATACACACTCACACTGAACTCCATCATATGTCAGGGTGTATTGTACTTCCTCCCAGTCTATTTTTAGAAGCCAGTAATCCAGTACACATTAGTCTAAATCTCATGCCATGCTCTGTGCTGCACAAGGATGCACCACAGTCTGATTTGTGTTTTCATTGACCCTTTGTATCAGATTTTTATGCATTAAATCTGCTTTAACTGTGCCTGAGCTGTACATCTGTTCAATCCTGAGTGCAGGTTAAATTCCAGTGAAGGATGTGGATATGTGGATACCACCCTAATCTGTTAAAATGGTCTACAGTGGCTTAAATAACATTCCTGGAGTGCATTAGTTCATGAAAGTTTGTGTCATAGCTGTTGTGCCATTTCATACTCTCACTAGTTTACGCTGTCAGCTAACAATGTCCAGCAGAAGATATACATGTATCACGGGAGAATTCTGTTCTTTTTCTCGACTAACAAATGTAATTTCTAGCATGTTTCAGATAGTATATTGAATGAGATGGCAGTCTGTGATTGAAATGGCAGTGGTGGAAATTATTCTAAACATTTTGAATAAAATGGCAAACTCTTTTGTCTTACAATGGCAAATTTCATAGCATTTTATATCCCAAATAGATGCATTGAACAATTTTTTAACAACAACAACAACAACAACAACAACAACAATAATAATAATAATAAAACACACTCTTTGACACATCTGAGGGTCAAAAAAATGTATGTAAATAAATTTCACATTATTTATTATAAATTGAAATGGCCTGTTAAGTTTGATTAGGTCATCTAAACAACAAATGTAAACAAAAATGTTTATAAATTCATATGTTAAGATTTTATTCTAAAAAAAAAAAAGTCTGGGCCTGAGACAAGGGTAGAGCAATAAAATCCATATGGGAAAGATATTTAAAAATAAAATAAAAATTGATGAATTGTAAAACGTTTTTAATTTTTGAATGTGATTTTCATTTTTAATGTATACTTCAAGTTTGGAGTCAGTAAGATAATATATATATAAACAAAGAACTGTCCATAAAAATAGTGCCCAATGTGCTGTGTTAATATGAAGAAATTTTCCACATTGATTTTAATGTCCTAGCAGAAAATGACAGTTACCTTTTTTGTAGATTGTTTTTCTTAAAATGTATATTATTGCTTCCACAAAAATATTAAGCAGCACAACTGTTTTCAACATAATAATAATAATAAATAAATAAATAAATAAATAAATAAATAAAAGTGTTTAATAAGTGTAATAATAAGCAGCAATCAACATATTAGAATGATTTCTGAAGGATCATGAGACACTGAAGACTGGAGTAATGATGCTGAAAATTTAGATTTACTGGCACAGTAATAATTTACATTTTAAAATGTATTTACATAAAAAACAGTTATTTTAAATTGTAAAAATATTTGACAAGATTACTGTTCTTACAGTATTTTTGATTAAACAAATGCAGGCCTGACAAGAGCCTTGTCTTACCGACTCCAAATGTTTGAACAGTAGTGTATATAAGACATCATATTATAAAAGCTAATATTTTACAAAAGTTAAGTTTGAAAAAAGTTAGTTTATTATTTTGCATAATAACTAGCAATACCTCCATAGATGCATGCATGTGTATGTTAGAGATCTGACAGTGAGGAAAAGTCAGTGCACAGTTCAGACACCTTTGCATTGTTGATCACCTGACCGGAGGGAGGTATCGGCTAGCAGCAAGTCAGCAAGACGGAGTACGTGAGTGTGTGTGTGTGTGTGTGTGTGTGTAGGTCAGGACTAGGAGTTGTGTTCATCATATGCCTCTGTAATCCTGCCTGTGTGACTTTTATTTCACCTACAGAACTGTTGCTATCATTCAGCTTTTTATGTTCTGCCACACTCAATTACAAGTGTAACTGTACCTGACAGAAATTTCTAAATTTCTTCAAAAGTTAATAAACTGTGATTAAGTTGCACCTTAAACACTGGCACCACTTTTTAGCTCATGTTCACATGAATGTGGAGCAAAGCGGAGCTGCTTTTCAAACTCACCTCTATTCAGCAGAGATATCCATGGCAACCAGCTGCAATCTGCAGCATTGATCTACATGATGAGAAAGAATTCCAGCCTGGAGCAGATGACTTGCTTCCGGTGTCTCTCTCTCAGCAGTGCAAAGTCTACAGGAGTTGTGCTTTCAGATATGAATCCCACCAAGTATATTATCCAAAATTTTAGTTTCAAAGGATCTAAAACTAATACAGAGTACATTTCAGAGTATATCTTACATTATTGATAAAATAAATAAAATAGTGAATTTAAAATAGAATTTAAAATAGAATAGCTGAGTCCTGTATAATCACAGCTATTCTAAAACAGAGTGTGATATTGCGGTTATACAACAGTTTGATGGCAGAAGTGTGTAAATACATAAGAAACAACCACAGAGTGTCTTTAAAAACCCTCTTTTCTGCAGATCTACTTCCTTCCGCCACAGATTCAAATCTCAGCTTGACAGATTAACAGCTGAGCCCAAGCTTCTGTTACTAATTCAAAAACGTCACTTTAGAACTACTAACGAAGAGACGTTGAGTTGCTATATTAAAATCTTACACCGTGTCTACACCGGACGCGACAGTTGTCACGCCGCGCCGTGCTGCGCCGCAACAGCAAAAGTCTGTCTACACTGGACGCGACAAAGCGACCGTTGAAAATCATTTGAAATTTGTGTCAATATGTCATAAATAGAATGTGGTAGCAGTTTACTGTCGGGGATTTGTCGTGTCACGCCGCACCGCTTGCAGTGTAGATAGCATCACTGATTATAATGAGTTCTATAGTATTTTGTCGCGCCGTGCCACGCCACGCTGCTTGCGTCCGGTGTAGACACGTTGTTATTGTATTACTATATTAAAAGCCGTGTATTATGTGGAGTAGAGTACTATGATAGAGAGATTGGATCAGCGAGTGTGATTACCTGCATCCGATATAGCATTCATTCTTCAGCTCAATCTCATATTCACAATAAAACATTATTGTGAACGTCCACTGAGGAAAGCCATATCTTTGTCATAGTATCCTTTCAACTGTTAAGGGGATTTCCCATGAAAACACTATTTTATATGTAGGTGACTTTAAAGTAAAGCTTTTAACTTGACATTATTACAAAGTGCACCTTTTAAAAGCTGAAGTGTGTTAAAAAGCCATCATAAAAGAGTATTTGTTTTAAGATTCTACCTGATCCTACCTGTCCAACCCTTATCACTTTGTTTATTTAAATCTCAATTAATGCCAGTAAAGTATGGAGTGCCGCAAGGATCTGTCTTAGGACCTCTGCAGTTTTTCAATATACATGTTGCCCTTTGGTAATATTATTAGAAAATACAGGATTTGTTTCCACTGTTATGCTGATGATACTTAACTATATATTTCAACAAGACCAGAACTTGATCTAAGCTAACAGAGCATGTTAAAAATGTAAAAGCTTTTTCGCATTTAGTTCCCAAACTCTGGAACAGCCTTTCTAATAACGTTCAGGGATACACACTCAGTCTGGATCCAGCCCTTACAAATATCTGAGATGACCGAAAACCTGAGAAGAGATGGTGCCAACCCCTCAGAAGACCTCAAATAATGCCAACCCTGAACCAACATACAAAACTACCTGAATCGAAATTAAGTACACTTAAGTGGCCTTTTATTTCATTAATGTTATTTGCAATTTTTATGTAATTCTAAAAATTTAAGTACACTACAAGTGCAATTCAGTAAAATTAAGTGCACTTTTTTCACAAGGGTTCTGTTTGAAATATATCTTGTTGCATTATGTGCCATTTTCGAAATACTAGACAGCATGCATTGTACAGTATAATGCACAGTATGCTGTTAGTAGTAAGCTAATTATTTCATCGCAAACATAGTCACAGACTTTTCCCTTATGATTTTCTTGCAGAGCATTCTGGGTAGTTGAGTTCATGTGAGGCTACAGTACATGGTGGTTGTTGGCCTACTTCACCTGACAACAATGCAGAGAGGGAAGAGGCCACAAATCTCATAATCCACCGTGACTCTGAACCTGGGATGATTGAAAAACCAAGCCCGAGTAATGCACTCTGCTTTAAATATACAATCACAACCCAAATACTCCTAATGGGCTCACCAGAGAGATGGAAAATAAAAAAATAAAAAAGAAGAAATGAAATTGGAGCAAACATTTTGGCAAAGCTAAATCTGTTGAGGGTGGATAGAGAAGGACAGACTCGAGCAGATTTGTCTCTACAGTTATTTTCATATGCCGTGACATATGAAAAGTATAATGACTGGCAAGTTAACATGATTATAACAGGATGCATAGTAAGAATTCTGTGTTTGTGGATTCCAGTATGCATATATATATATATATATATATATATATAGACACGACACACACATACAAACACACATACACATACTTGCGCAAGCATATAGGTCAATGACAAATAAGGACATCCAAAATTAGGGAAAATATTTTTTAAATCATTTTTATGCCACTTGTTTTCAGTTTTAATTTAATGACTATAAAAATGTCATGAAAGTAGATGCAGACTTTCTACCATATCTACCAAATGTTTTTTTTCTTTGTCTTTTTTTTTAACCTTCACTACCATTCAAAACTTTGGGGCCAGTAGGATGATTATTTATTTATTTATTTATTTATTTTGAAGAAAATAATTCAGCAAGGATGCATTAAACTGATCAAAAGTGACAGTAATGACATGTAAGATTTCTATATAGAAAATAAACAATGTTCTTTTGAAATATTCATCGAAGAATCCTGAAATACAGTTTCCACAAAAATATTAAGCAACTGTTTTCAACATTGGTAATAATAAGGAACTGATTCTTTTATTTATTATTTTATAATTATTTATTATTTTATTTTTTTATTATTCATGTTTTTGAGCAGCAAATCAGCATATTAGAATGATTTCTGAAAGATCATGTGACACTGAAGACCGGAGTAGTTTTGCTGAAAATTCAGCTTTGCAGGAATAAATTACATTTTAAAATGTATTAAAATAGAAAACAGTTATTTTAAACTGTAATAATATTTCACAATATTACTGTTTTTTACTGTATTTTTGATCAAATAAACACAGCTTTGGTATAGCATAAAAGACTACTTTCAAAAAAAGAAAAAAGAAAAAGAAAAAACCTTCGACAATTGACAGCTTGAACTAACCAATGTCATAAAGAGCTCAAACTATCTTATAATTTAAATAGTCATCTTCTCTCTCTCTCTCTCTCTCTCTCTCTGTGTGTGTTTTCCCTTGAATATATTAAACATTTCAGTTAATTTTTATCTTTATTATAATCAGGATGGTTACTCCACATTTTTATCTTTAAGTCTCCCCCAAAATAAGCTATGATAGCATTCACTATTTTGGGAGCTTTGTCTATAGTCTCTGCAGCTGGAGTGCCTGTGATGCCTTATCTGTCATGTCAGGTGATATTTTTGAATTAGTGGCTCTGCACTCCTCGTTCTTGAGGCTTAAAGACATATGTGGTGATAAGTCTTACTGCCCTTGAGAGTTATGCTAACAAAGAATGCCTGGCATGTGCCGCTCTGTGGAACCGAAATCAGCTTAACGCTGAATAACAGACCTTTGCATTAATACATGCTTCTCTGATCCTAGAGAGAGAGCGAGAGACAGACAGACAGA